>APFE030653143.1:59197-111978 GCA_000404065.3 Pinus taeda
AGTTTGAGGAGTGGTAATTTCAACCAATGAATTACAAGATATGATTGGATTCATTTCTTCTTTCTTGATGTGATCTTTCACTTCTTGCACTTTTTTCTTCTTGATATGTTCTTCTATCTTAATAGTTTGAGGAGTGGTAATTTCAACCAATGAATTACAAGATATGATTGGATTCATTTCTTCTTTCTTGATGTGATCTTTCACTTCTTGCACTTTTTTCTTCTTGATATGTTCTTCTATCTTAAGAGTTTGAGGAGTGGTAATTCTTGCCAATGCTTTACAAGGTATGGTCTGATTCATTTCTTCTTTCTCTGGGGTGGGGTCCTAGTGTATATGCTCTTCTTTTGATGTTTCTTGATCCTTTTCTTCCTCATCTTCATAATCTATGTAAAATAATTTCTTCTCATCACACTTATGACCTTTAGTGCATTTGCTATCACAATTGAAACAAAGCCCTTTTTCTCTTTTTTCTTCCAATTGTTGTGGTGTAACCCTTGTAGGTTTTGGAAGGCTAGGAGAAACAACACTTCAATCTTTATAGTTGTGAGGGGTAGACTTCCATGTTGCCATAATTTTACTTTCCAATATGTAACAAAGCTTTTTGACTATTTCCAATTGTTGTGGTGTTGCTCTAAACAAGGTGTTTCTCTTTGTATCCTCATAATGTGCTATCATTTCCTCCGTGAAAATTGACCACGTAACAAGTTTTTTATGAGAACAAAGCCCTTTATACCATAAAAATTCATCTGGTTCTAAATATGAAGATCCAATACATACCTTTTGTAACAGTGGTACATCATGTAGATCAAAATATTGCTCCATCTAACATATCCAATTTACCGGATCCTTGCCATCAAACTTCCTCATCTTGCTTTTTCTTGATTTTAGGAGCTTGATCGTGAAATGACTGTAACTTTGTACTTTTAGATCTTTAAGTTCTGAAACTACGACCTGTAGTGGTCCTCTGTGTGCTCTTTCCAATGCCACCAGTCTGATCCAAATTGGATTCTCCAAGGAAGAGTTATGCGAAATCTCCCACAGTGACCTGAGTATAGACTATTTCAGTAGAGTGAACTTGTACGACGTGCCACAAATCACTGTTTTGTCCTTTAGCTCTAAAACAATATATAAAAGAAACTACAATCCGTCCTCTTCCTGCACCTTCTTACGAAATTTTTATCCAATCCTCAGAGAAAACGTTATTATGATTTTCCCCAGGTCACCTGTTTGGAATGTAATTCAGGAGTCTGCAAAAAGACCAACTTCCTCATATCATATCTCCGCAAATATAGTGCAAAATGCTCTGAAATTCAGACCCGAGATTCGACGTGATGTCTTCTCAAATGGGTTTCTTTTTTAGCTTCTGAAATTTCACAGAAAAAAAATTCATAGCGAAAATTCCACGATGACCTGTTTGGAATGAAATTCAGGAGTCTACACGAAGACCAACTTCCTTAGATCATATCTCTGCAAATATAGCACAAACAAATCTGAAATTCAGACCTGAGATTCAACATGATTTCTTCTCGAATGGTTTTTTTTTAGCTTTTGAAACTTCAGAGAAAACAATTTATAGAGAAAATGCCACCATGACCTATTTGGAGCAGCGAAACCCTAGAATCCAAAGCTCTCATACCAAATGTTATGAATCCAGCTCAAGAAAAGATAAAAAAGATAGATCAATGCCTTAGAATTCAGCCTCTTCAAGGGGGAAACCTCCTTTACATTACATAAATGAACAAATTTTGGATGAATTCAATGAAAAGACCTCCTCTCTATATATAGGAATTCTAAGGGGTCATAACATAATCAGAGCCTACATAACAATAATAATGATAAGGGCACAATAATAACAATAGTGAGCTTCTATGGGGCACAATAGTAACAATATGGGCACTACATGGGTACATCAATATAATAAGTGGGTTGTAGTAATAACAATAAGGGGTTACATTAGTAGTATAGGGGCCTAACAAGGAGTCATAAGAGATGAAGAGGGCAACATAAAAGTCATCTTTCATAGTCATCTGGGGAGGGCCACTAATAATATGGCTGAAATCATGGCCATAGAACAATGCTTAGAGATTCTGATAGAGTTCAATTTACATAATATAATAATTGAGGCTGACTCGGAATTAATAATTAAGTCGGTTAAGCAGCTTGGCACAGGTACTGCACCTGACAAAGTCTCGAGACACTGGAGACTTTTACAGGTCTATTACCATATGCAATCGCACTTAATAATTCTCAGAACTCTTAGTTTTGTGCATGTGCATAGAGATGCCAATAAAGTAGCGGACTGACTCACTAATGAAGGGGTGAGATGCACAAAAGACAACAAGTGCTGCTTGTGGGAGTCGGTACCCGTAGGAGAACTATGTGAGAGTTACCACATTCTGGCCCTCATAGACAAGGAGCATTATCAACACATGCAGGGGAATCTGCGAGTTGACCTATAAACAATGGACGATAAGGGTTTGATTGGTAGTTAACCTGAGCTTTGACACAATCAGGCCTCGTAATGGAATACCGCAGGCTGCCTACTCGTGGGTTCTATAGGCGAGCAGGCAGTAAAAAAAATGGTGATGATCTGCTCTAAAATATGAGGCACGGGTTCAATTGGGTGGTTCAGTTGATTGGATGGCAGCAGTGCAAATTTATTAGGCGTCAAGTGGTTACCAAGTGTCAAATGGTTCTCAGGTGTCAAGTGGTTATCTGGCATCAAGCAGTTATTTGGCGACGAGCAGTTATCAGGCATCCTCAAAACCTGAAGTGGTTTATTAGAAATGTCTCTGATGCCACTCAGTGATCAACACATGGCTTTCGGAGGAGGGAGAATACCACCTTCATCGGGCAGGTATTCCTCCGGCTTCTTCTCCACGCAATATCTCCCTCGGCTGTTGGATCTTGCAGATGTAGATCAAGGGCTCTAATTTGTCGAGCTGGTCAGTGGGTCCATGTACTCCCTCGCGGACCCAAAATATTTATTTTATAGTCACTATTCACCTCCTTGGATCTACGCAAAGTTTGTCGGGCTAAGTTGTTTTTGTTCCGTTCTGCCCCTTGACTGCTTGACCTTGGTCCAAGGTTCATGTGGTGGTGGCAGACTATTTTTTTCTTGAGTAGTTGAATCTTTCCCCAAAGATTGAAGTGATTGCTAAGTCTTTAGCCCTCTTCCTCTTTGGGTGCGATGTATTTTATGTATCATATTTGGAGTGACAAGATAATAGAAGGACTGACTCTTGCTTTAGAAAAAAAATATATATATATATATATATATATATATATATATAAAATAATATATATATATATATATATATATATATAGATATATAATATATATATATAATTTTTAATTTTTAATGAATATTATTTTAATGTAAATAAAAAAATAAAAACTAAAAATAAATAATATCTCGTGGTAAAGAAAAGAGAATAGAAATAAGAATTTACAATTGAATAATCAATAGAGAAGGGATTTTTTTAATTTTAAGCAAAAATTTAATGAAAAACTTTATTATTTTAAATCAAAATGTAATCATTTTTAATCCAAACAATTAACAACTATTAAATAGTTTATTATTAAATAATTTTTTTGTTGAGGAGTGAGGAAGGAGGGGGAATTAGTATTCTTATTACTCTATACTATCAAAATAGTGATCTATTTTAAATTTATGAAATAAGTATAAAAACCACACAACATTACATAAAAGAATAGAACATAGAAGATTTAATATGGAAATCCATAAATGGAGAAAAATAAAAAATAAAAATTCTATGAATGATGATTTGTAGGCACTAACCCACATTTATAGAGTTTGCAAATACCCACTTGCAAGAGATACCTATTTTCTTTTAAATATGCAAGTTCCAAATAGTTGGAGACATCAATCCCTAATTTTTTTGCAGGAGCCCACCTATAGGGAACTTCAATCCCCTCTTTAGATTTCATTTGAATGATGCTTATGGCAATATGATCTACTACATATGAAGGCCCATCAAAATAAGAACAAAGAATGACAAAATTAGCAAAGGAAAGCATGCTCTCACTGCTGAAAAACCATCAAGAACAAGTGCACTAGTTATGAAATCGGCCATTAAACAGTCTCCAAGTTTTATTAATTTAGAAGAAGAAGAAGCAGAGAGAATACCATCACCAATTGCAAGTCCAACAAGGAAGATCCCAAAAATCAACCCTTTTCAACATGAAATATATGACTATATAAAATCTCTTGAAGAGAAGGCCCAAGGAAAAGTTATTGATTTATCCTCAAATTAAGAAGAAATTATTAGTGAATAAGTTTATTTCATCCCTCTAGAAGAATCCAGAATTGAAAATGCTCTTAAACAGGAAATTTATAATCTATAAGTGTTAAACAAGTTTTTGAAGGAAGAACATGAAGCAATGAAGGTACAAAATGGCATTCAAAGGGATCAAAACAATAATATTCTCTTACATCTTGCCACTGGTACAAGAAAAACAAGAAGTTAAAGGCTAAAAATAAATTTCTCAAAAGCAAGATCAGGAGTTCGCAATGCAAGATTTTAATGAAGAAACCAAGGATGACAACCAAAACCAGAACCAGAAAAACAAAGAATACTAGTTTAGATGTTCTTTCTCAAGCTTCAGAAGTAGCTTAGTGACAGAGTGGGTCACAAAATTTTGAAATTTTGTGCATGAGAACATGCAATATCTTCTCTGTGGGGGAATGTTGAAGACCAAAATTGTTCCTTTTTTACACCTTCCTTAAACTCCATTCTCTTTCTTTTTTACCATAATAATCTCAATAAGGTGTTAGCTTGCAAGGTTATTGGAAAAATAAGATACTTAATCATATTTTATTCATAATTTCATTGTTTCCTTATTATTTGATTTAATATTTGCATAAGTTATCGAATTGCATCAATTTTGTCGGTAATGATTGATTCTGCAACTTACTTGAAGAATTTATAGGTTCTAAAACATTAGTTGAGGAACGAAATGTACGGATAGGTAGCTGACAACTGGCATAATGATATCCACCTATCCCCATGATCCAACAAGATGATAGGGATGTTGTATGAGAGTGTCAACGTGGAAGTTAACCCAATAGAAAAAGAGCCAAAGATGAATCAAGCGAGTGAGGAGATCAGTGATAAGGATGAAGTTGATATTTTGCCTCATGATTTTCTTCTTTCATAGAAAATCATGAAGAATTGATATTTCATGTTATCTTATGTTAGTTTTAGAGTTATGTCGAATAGGATAGGCTTAGAAATCTCCAAACAATTTAGTGAAGGAGGTTATAAAACCTACATCTCTGCACAATGATGACAGACAGATAGGTTATTATTTTGAAATACTCTTTGTAATTATTAAAAGAGAGCTTGTTATTCCACTATGTTGTGCATTTAAATGCATGGTTAATCTCTATTGATCACTGCATACCTAAAATTCACAGGAGGGACCCTTGGGAGCAATAAGGTCTCATTTATTTTCTAGTTAATATTTCAGCTTTGTATTTCAATTATGCACCATTAGATTATCATAGCTAAGCTTTCAATTTTGATTTTCAGTGAATGCTTGTGACAGTGAGAATAAAGTTTGTTGAAGATTTCCTTTATAAATCTAATCATTGCATTGTGTGAAAGATGAAGAAAATAATGAAAAGGGATCTATTATGCACATGTAAATTTTGATCAATTAGAAGTATAAAAATTTTCAACGCTTTATTAGTGTGATCTAGATTTGCTAGTGTGATATTTTATTTATGCTCTTAATATTTAGTTTATTTCTTTTAGTGAGAAGTAGATCTAGATTTGCAGGTGTGATATTTATTTCTACACTTTTATATTAGCTTTCTTTTCTACAAGTGTAAAGAGAATTTAGATTTGATTTTTCTTATTTATTTTTGCACTTCAGTTTAGTTTTATTTATGTCAGCGTAATATTTTCCTTTCTTGCAAGAGTGACAATTTCGTAGATAAAGCATGTGCATGAAAACATCCTAATTCAATTTGAAATTTACTCACATAATAAAGAAGCCTAGAACAACGAGTGCATGTACACTTCATCAGTTTACAATCCATGGCCAATAATTTATGCAGTAATTTAAGCTCAATTAAATTAACAAACAAACCTATCAAAGGAGGACACTTGGCATGATCTTCTCGGATGACAAAATTGGTGAGGAGCCACGGTGGCTAAATGACATTAGCATGACGTAAGTGGTTAAAATTCTGAGGATGATTTCAATGTATGAAAGTCCCAAGACATGTGGCACTCTAGGATGATGATACATGGCATGTAAATTTGGCATTTTCATGTGGTCAAGTGGGTCATAAATAGGTGACACATGGAACCTATCAGTAAGTGAAACATGGAAATTATGTGTAGGTGGAAAACAATGTGGAAGATAAGTTAGAAAATGTATAATGTATGACAAACATGTCACCTTGGCGATTTCAGTTGGAGTTGTGGCACCATGGTGGAAGACATGTAATCCCAAAAAATTTCTGATTGGCCCGTGGGTGCAACGGATGGTCCCATAGGGACACATCACTCTAGAAATATAACCCCAATGGTTTCTGAAGTAGTTTCTAGTTTTATTTCAAGGGTGAAAAGGTGTCAAGATAAGGTGGCAAGAACAATGGAAAAGGAATATGTATGGACCAATCATAAGCTTAGGAGGGATGGAAAGGAAAAGTGGTTGACCCACGTGCACATCACCCCAGTTGATACAGCCAGAAAGTTATCAAATGCACTCCATTGTAAACATTCGAAGGCTAAATGCCCCTTGAGGACTCAGTTTTATGCATGGTTTTCATGACTATGGTGCAAATGGATGTGTAAAGTGGTTAATCCCCATAAGGATTAGAACAAGGGGCCCAACAAGTAGTGTAATGTAGAGGTTTCATGTCTTATATGACTGATAGTGTAAAAGGTCCAATTAATGTTGATGTGTTATAATGTTGGGCCTTCAGGCTTAAACAAAGTGCCTATGGGCATAAATTTAATTGGCTTGAATGAGTCATAAGCATTGGGATATTTGGCACTATGTGCCATATTTGGTGTTTTCGCACTAAAGTGGCAGTGCACTAAAGTTGGTGAAACATGGCATGAATGATTTGGTAGCTCTGGTGGTATATTTGGCAGATATGCTAAATCTGGGACTTCACTAAAGTTAAAACCGTAGATAAAACCTCCATTAGTTTTAGATAACAATTGTATGTTCTATGATTGCAAAAATTACTCCAATTTCCTTATATCAACCCAATGAAAATTTCCACTTAATTACTAATAGAAATCACATTAACCATTATTCACATTTACAATAACTATAGATAGAACATAAAAAATAAATGCAGAAGACAAGCCAAGACAAGAGAACACCAGTATTTGGTGAATGCAAAGGAAAAGAAACTCTAATATTGGGAAAACCCTTTGATCAATTCTTCTTATTATTATATCAAATGTTCAATAGAGAGAGAGAGAGTACAATAAATTCAAAATTTTCTTGCTAATATATGATCAAAGCCACTGTGCAAAACAACCGAGTCAAATCTATGATTATGCCCTGAATCAGTAGTAGTAGTGTGTGCCCTAACTAGTCAATGGTCAAGGCCAAAATAGTCCTTAGAAACCTGGTCAAAGGAGAGAGGAACTTGACCTCTCTTTTTTGTCAAATTCAACCCAAAAAAGTTAACAAATATGCAATCAAAGTTGGTCAACTTTACAATCAAAAAGGCCTTCGGTCAATGCAAGTCAAAGTGATCCTTTCACCTCAGTTTTTATGCCCAAAAAAATTGGTCTACTCTAACATGAAATCTCCCACAAAAATTTAAGTCAAAAGAGGTCAAATAGCCCTTGGTCAACACCGTTCAAAGCCTGCAACATATTTAAAAATCGGCCTCTTGAAATTCATCCCTCATTTGCCACACATGTGAAAAGCTGCTCAATGAGGTGTACGAACCAATCAGATGAGGAAAGGGAGAAGAATGTGTTGTGTGATGATACCAAATGAGGAATGAAGTCTCTCCTATTTATATAAGTCGATGGGGGGTCAAAATAAATTTCCATTGGGCTTCATGATCCTACATGATGATGTGGCCAACCTTGACAATTTACACATGACTGGGTTTGACCTCAAAAACATATTTTCCTTGTCCAAATTTAGTGATCTTTAGGTCGATTTTGTTCCTCTCAAAAAGAGGAATTAAATGTATTAATTATCTCCATCAAATGAGTTGTCAAAAGTGGAATTTGGCCCTATCTTCCATTTTTAACACTTCCTCTCAACTAGGGAG
Organism: Pinus taeda; assembly: GCA_000404065.3. Lineage (NCBI taxonomy): Eukaryota > Viridiplantae > Streptophyta > Pinopsida > Pinales > Pinaceae > Pinus > Pinus taeda. Next base: position 67,483 of record APFE030653143.1, read on the forward strand.
AATTCCACCTACCAATATTAGACCATCGATCATCATGCCATCCTGTGATCATGTACTATATATGCATCTCATCTCAACTCTGCTAAAAAAGGATATAGACAAGGAAGAAGAATTGATCGAGAGTGATTCACAATACCTTTCCACTCTCCACTAACTAAAGTCAGTCCACATAACCAGGGGCTGAACCACAATATAACTTAATATTGAATGATCAAGTTGTTGAACATCATGAATCCTAGAGATGGCGAGCATGAAAATACATGATGTGTCCATCTATAGTGCTATGGTACCTATCTTCTTTTCCCAACTCATCGGCCAGATGAGAGGTACTTCCCAAGAGTCTTAGAATACATGGGTAATATGTATGTTGGGGAATTCGCAAGAGAAGGTGAACCACTCATCTTGGTCATATGCCATAGGAGAAGGTGAATCACTCATTCTATGCATATATCATCAGCTATGGAAGAAGATGAACCACTCACCCTATGGTTGCACATAGCTCCAAGAAGTACCCTAATCCCCGAGGAGGTTCCAGAGCTCAATGTCAAAATCAAGTGGGACCCTCATGGGAGGATCCTTCCACAACTCCAATTCTCGTTTGGAAGGTTAAAAACTTGACTTTCCCTAAGGGCTTCATGAATATTTTAGAAGCCTATTCATCATTCTTGATGTGTCAGAGCCTTATTACTTCCTAGTGTACCATAACCCTGATAAAGTGGTACCTGATATTGATATTCTTGGAGAAGTCGTGGAACACAAGATTCTCTAAAATACAAATCTCACTTTGATTGTTGCAATAAATCATGGTGGTATCCAACATGTGCTCAAATAGTTCGTTGAAGATATTCCTCAACCACATAGCTTCACAACATGGCATATTTGCTGTAATGTATTCGACCTCAGTGGTGTTTAGAGAAACTGAATTATGCTTCCTACTCATCCAAGAAATCAAAGCAGATCCCAATGAGAAGAAACATCTTGATGTGCCCTTTCTATCCACCACACTTCCAAGCCATTCAACATCTAAATATTCATGTAGCCTCAAATTCCTGATAGTTTATGTTAATCCATAGTTAATTGTCCCACAGAGATATCTCAAGAGATTCTTAGGAGTAATCCAACGTAAGTGTTGAGGTTCAACATAAATTGACTCAAATTATTTACAACGAAGCATATGTTTGGTCAAGATTTTAAGTAGAACATTAAACCCCCCACAAGTTGTCTATATTTATAAGGGTTTTCCAATTCAGGCCCAACAACACTTCCACTTAGCTTCTTGAAGTTTAGTTCCATTGGAGTAGACATAGTGTAACAACCTTAGGTTAAAAATCCATGTAATAAATTCAATAAAGGAAAAATAACAACCAAGGTCATAGGACAGGTATTCCAAGATGAATCTTGGGAAAAAAAAGTGATGGGAATCACTTGTGATTAATTCATAGCTATGGAAATTGTCAAAGGAAATGGCAAAGGCTTTGGAAAGGCATGAGGCATTTATTGGCATTTTATTTATGAAATAACGGAAAATAGGAGAAAAGGAAGGTGAAAGGTCATAGGTTGCATGTGAGGAGGAAAATTAAGGAAAAATAATGGAAATTGAAGAAAATAGAGGCCTCATTGATAAAAAGGCTTATGGGGATCAGTTCACAACCATTTTTCAATACAACCTTTTGTCAGTTTTAGCTTGGAGCTCTCTCTTCTATTCTCTCTCTCATAAGCTTAGACACTTAGATTTTTTTTGGAGCACCCTTGGAGGAGTGTAGATTACTTAGGATTTGGAGTAAGAAGGAAAAGGAAAACACAGGAAAGCACAAGGGGACAGGAGGATCAACAACTACAATTGGATTTCTTTGTAGGTATTGAGTTTCATGTATGGTTTCCTTGCTAGTTTTGACATGCATGACATATGCAAGTGGTTATTTGGTTATGATTTGTCATTGGAATGGAGGATTGCCTAGATTGATATTGGTTTTGCCTAGCCTTGTGATTTCCTCAATAGCCATGGCAGTTTTGGATTTTACCTTTTATTTCTAGTTGGTGCTCCTGCTCCTTATGGTTGTGGGTTAAGTTATTAGTTCCTAGAGACTTGGTTGGACAAATGCTTTGGAAGCCCTGTAACAACTTGGGTTGAGTTAGTAGTCCTAGAAGCCTTGGTTGGATAAATGTTCTGGATCCCTTAGTAGGTTGCGTTACTAGTCTTCAAAGCCTTGATTGGAAAAATAGTTTGGAGCCCAGCCACACCTATGGGTTGATCTACTAGTCCTAGAAACTAGGTTGGAACAAACACTCTGGAGCCCTAGACAACTTGGATGGAGACCGATATGGTGGTAGTTAGTGATGTTTGACCATAAGATGGAATCACTAGTTGACAGTTGAGGTGGTTTGGCCTCTCGAAGCCTTGGTTTAGTTTTCTTGTTTTATTCAATGAGATCCCACATTCATGCTTGGAATATGACACATGGGTGATTGACTGAAAGAAATATTTGGTTCACCCCAATCTATGGACGGGTGGTACATGGAAGTCCCTATCTTGGCTCGATCTTCATATGTTAATAAGAGCTCTTTTCCTATACTATATTATTTGTAAATGCACTTGTTATTTTGTGGCTTTAATGGTCGTTCTATTATTGTTGTTTATTTGGTTATATGTTGGTTACAACCATGGTTAATAATAGATTTTTGAGTTATGGCTCTCATCATGGTTTGGTTAGTAAATGAAATGTCAATGAATGAATGAACTAATAGATCATAATGCATATATTGTGAGAGGGCATCCAACCTTCTTGACAAATCTCAGATAAGTATGAATCCCCTATGTTTAGATATGCTTTTATGACCCATAAATTACATGTTCATGATGTGTTTGACTAAATTCCCACCATGGTTAGGATGAATCAAGTTAGGTCCTTGTTAAAGTTTTTCATTATAAGAATTTTCTTTGTTATTTATCATTTCTGATAATTTCATCAAATTCCAGGCAATGGACTAAGTCCTAGCCCCAAAATACTAGCTTAGATTTTGGGGTTGTTGGCACAAACTGCCTGAAAAAGACTGCAATTCGCATGGAGGTCTTATTATGGGAGTATCTAGAGGGTTGCATTCAGATGGAGGTTTTTTCATGGGAGAAATTGGTGGTCTAGTTCAATTAAAAAGAAATTTAACTAAGGGGTTAGGAACCTAGAGTGGTTGGTTAGCCCCTTAGGGTCATGTAGCTCTTGAGGAAGGTCAATTTGGTTTGGGTCTTTTATTCCATCCTTTAATTGTACTTGGGGAGTTTAATTGTATCACAATAACTCTTCGTCCCATATTTACCGTGGTGGATTGGTTAGCTTGGGTAACTATGGGGGGAGGGTGTTACATATTGGTATCAGAGCATGGTTCAACCCTTAGACTAGATGGGTGGAATGAGTTTTTTGTTCATGCATATTGGTCGCATATGTGTCCATTATGCTTGTGGTCTATGTGTTTGTTATGAATGCATGATAGTAGTCATTGTTACAATTCTGTTGTTATGTAGAAGTTAATGATGTTTTTTTGGGACATGTTTGTTGTGAATGCATGTTGGTTGTATATGCATTTGTTATGCATCGGTGTCCATATGTTGTTCTTCATGCATCATGCCTAGTTGCTATTATAGTTGAGGCATCATGCATGGTAATTGGGATGATGATTGAGATGATGTCTATATCTAGTTATGATTAAGATTATACATGTATTGTGTTAATTTGGTTGATCTTGCAGATGAGATATCCTCCCTTGAACTATACTGAGGTATGTTGGTTATGTTTATGTTTTGTTTTAGCTGACGTGATATACATGTAGGAAGAAGAAGATCAAATATGACTATCAAAATGATGAATTATTGTTCATGATATTATCCCTATAGATTAGAAGAGCAACATGGTAATGGATACTCTCCTGATATAGCAGACACATTGAGAAGTTTGAAGGAAGAAATAAGGAGTTTCAAAGCAAATAATGATAAAATCATTCAGTAACAAAAGATACTTCCAAGGGCATAGGAGAACAAGCTAAGGTCAATGCAGTTATCCTTCATATTTGTTTAGACTTACAGAGACAGGGACCACTTAAGATCAATCACGGGCTGAAGGACATGACTATTGGAGCATATGGTATTAGGTCTCATGGTGAGCACAAGTCAGATAGAGATGACACAGTCATAGATGGAATATTCTTGGATACATATGATAAAAGAGGGAATGGAAAAATTATTTATCTAGTTATGGTTCAAATAGGTACCATGGTCATCATTTCTATCATCCTTACAAGACGAGTAACAAGGGGTGTTTTCCAGATGAATTCAAGAAAGCAAAGTCACCTACATTCGATGGAGAAATAAAGAAGTTAGGAGATGAAGAAGCATGGTTACTTGGGATGAGTAAGTTCTTTTGGTTGCATGATTACTCAGAGAACATGAAGGCCAGGTGTAACAACCATGTTTAAAAATCGATGTAAAAATATATAAGACCACGGTCATGGGACACTTATTCCAAGTTGAATGGTGGGTAAAATTTCCAAGTGGGTATTCATTTAGTTTATTATGGTTAAAGAAATGGAAAAGGGTCTTGGAAAGGAAAGAGGCATTAATTGGCATTTTATTTATGAAAATAATGGAAACTACGAGAAAGGGAGGTGAAAGGTCATAGGTTGCATGCAGGAAAATGAAGGAAAATAATGGAAAATGAAGAAAATATAGGCCTCATTAATAAAAAGGCTTCTAAGGATCAGTGGGTAAGCTTATGTTAGTTGAGTTTTGGAGCAAGAAGGTAAAGGAAGAGTAGGAAAGCACAAGAGGACATCTAGATCAGTAGCTAGAGTAGGCTTTTCTTGTAGGTACTAAGTTGCATGTATGTTTTCCTCACTATTTTTGGCATGCATGACATATGCATGTGGTTTGATGGTCATGATCTGTCATTGGCATAGAGGATGGCCGGGATTGACAGTGGATTTTCCTAGCCTTGCCATTTCTTGGATAACTATGGAGATTATGGGTTCATTTCATTGTTTTGTTTTGGTTGGTTCTCTTGTTCCTTAGATTGGGCTAACTTACTAATTCCAGGAGACTTGGTTGGACAAACACTCTAGAGCCTAGTAAAAGTTATGGGTTGAGTTACTAATCCTAGAGCCTTGGTTGAAAAAAATGCTATGGACCCCTAGAAGGTTTGGATAGAGATCGATCTGATGATGTTTTTGTGATGTCCGACTGTGAGGTGGAATCAATGTTTGATGGGTTGAGGTGGTTGGCTTCTAGAAGCCGTGGATGGTTTTGGATTGATGTGTTTTATGAGATCCCACATTCATGCTTGGAATATGGCACGGGGGTGAATGGATGAAAAGAGATTTGGCTCAGCCATTCTACGGTCAGGTGGAATGTGGTAGTCCCATATCGGGTTGAATTTTTCATCATTAATATGAGGTCACTTCTCCTCATTATTTCATGAGTATTATACTAGATTATATGTGGATTCTATGACTAATGTACCCTTGGTATTTTTGTTGTTATTATGTTAGTTATGAATATGTATTATGGCAGTGGCTATGTATGGATCTCATCATGTTTCTACTTGTAAATGAATGAAAAATGTGTCAATATCTTAATGGATGAAATTGCAGCTTATGTGATAAGGAAATAATGCTTCATAGTGAATCTCATATAAATATGAGACCCCTATGCTCATATATTTATTTACACATGTAGATTACATATTTGACGAAATGTAATCTACATGATATGTTTGATGAAATGCATGTCATGGCTAGTAGGGGTCTAGTCAAGGTCTTATTCAATTAATTGCATTAGTATTGTTATTTACATGTTATCTTATTGTTTTGAAGGTGTCATTCAATTCTAGGTAGTGACCTAGGCTATGGGCCTGAAAATATGGCTTAAATTTTGGGGACACTAGCATAACGTTGAGCAAAATAGTCCCTGGATGTTGGCTTGTAGGCATATGAGAGTGTCCATAGATCCTTGGATGTTGACATGCCCATATCATGAGTGTGTCCAAAGGAGTGGTCCAAAATCCCAATAGGACTCAGGGGGCGGTTAGCAGAAAGGTTGGGTTGGTTCCTGAGGGTCCTAATGATGATGTTGAATGTTTGTATGGTTTGTTTCCATTGGTTCCACTTCCTTAATGTGACTTAGGAGGTCGAATCATATCATAATAGCCTCTCATCATATTTTTACCCTAGCTGGCTGGTTTCTTGGGTAGATGTGGGAGGAGGGTGTTATAGAGTGGTATCAGAGCTAGGTTCACCCCTCAAACTTGATGGGTTGTGTGTTGGTCATGCATTCATGTTGGTTGCATATGTGTTCCTTATGTTTGTAGTCCATGTTCTTCTTGCATTTCCATGGTGTCGATCATGGTTGTAGTGATGTCACCATGTGAAGGTTGATGGTATTTTTGTGGGATGTGTCATCATGAGTGTATGGTTATATATGCATTTTTTATGCATGTTAGTGTCTATATGTTGTTATGCCCGAATTGTCATGGTTATGGTCATGCATGTATGATAGTTCATACATGCATTGTAAAGTCATTGTGTGTAATTATGTCATCATGATGTTATTGGTATGTCATGATGCTAATGTGTTGGCCGAGATAGAGCAGCAGATGCAGATCATCAAAGTGAAGTTGCAACTTTGGACCTCGAGGTAAGTTCATGTCCTCATACAGGTTTGTAGGTTGGAAATGCAGGTATGTAGGTTAAGGGTTGTTATATGCATTATGGTTATGTGTATGCCTTTCTTTCTATTGATGTAACTACAGTTACATACATGATAGATGCTAGTTGATTAGTGTATTCATATGCACATGTGTCGGATAGTCATGAAGGATAGTAACCTATGGTTGTATGCATTTCTATTTTTGTTTTATGTTAAATAACTTGATGATTATGTTATATGTTGTTTATGAGCATGTTATAGGTTAACTTGTCATTTTTATATGATAGTTAGCTTGATGATTAGGTTATATGTTGTTGATGAGCATGATATATAACTTGTTTTTGTTATATGCTATTAACTTGATGATAAGGGTTATTGCTTTAATATCTTGATGTTATATGTATCATATTAATTTGGATTGATCTATGAAAAGGGTTAGGTTATGAAGTTCAGGTATGAGTTAATATGTTGTGATATTATGTCATACTAATCTAGATTGATTATGCAGATGTGATTATTATGTATGAATGATAAATGTTTATGATCTTATGATGTGGACATGTTAGCTAGTGACTATTATGGATATCATGACCTTATTTGTGGTTGAATTGATATGTTGTGAAGTTATATCATGCTAGTTTGGATTGATTGTGCAAACAATATTTCCTCCCATGAGATACATTAAGGTATGAACTTGCTTATGCCATCTACTTTGTGCTTGATTGTTTGATTATGACGTCTATTTGGTGTTTGAGTGTTTGGTGTCTATTATCTTGTCTAGTTGATTTATTTAACATGGTATGTTTGCAATTTGGTTCGATGTTTGATGAATTGCATAATATGAGTATGTGTTCAAATGATCTTGTTTTAAGATGATCATACTAATACATATGTGTTGATATAGTTGATATGCACTTGCGTGTAGTAGGTGATAGTTGTAGCATTATGTCTAATGACTATGAGTTGACTATGGATTATGAAATGATTGTTAGTCTTTGTAAAGGTTGATTTCAAATTGATAGATATGATTGTCTTGATGTTTGGAACCAGTGGTTGAAATGTGTGAAGATTTGTAGGAAACATGCTTGGTATTAGCATGACAAGGTAATAATTGATGTGTTTATATAACTAACAGATGGGTGATGTGACAACACATAGTAAGCCTCGATTCCAACAAAGTAAAAAGTTAGAAGAAATGAATTGAGAAAGAATTCCTTTGGCTATGTTTGCAAACCATAATTCCGAGAGAATGAGTGCTTTAAATACAAGAAGTCTTCTTAACCTTAATCTTGTCCTACATTATGTGGACATGTGTTAGATTCGTGAATATGAATTTGACAGGTATAATAGCTGGTGTCTAGTTATAGTTAGATATATAAAGGGAATTGGATTCCCTTGAGACATGTCACAAATTTTTTCAGTTATAAGGCAATGTGCTTAGCACAACAAGATAAGGCAACTGGTATATCATATATTTACTTATGCATTGACAGTTATGTGTTTATGGAAGTGTGATACAAGGAATTGCATGGAAAGAGACTACCATGAAACTTTGAAGAAGGCTCAGATTGAGCTTTCCTTTGGAAGAATTGTGAACCATGGGGAATGAGTCATGGCGTTTGTTGCCAATCTTGTGCTTTTGGTATTTTGGTGATCTTTTGTGCTTGATTATGGTTTTTTTTGCATATTTTGCATGGCCATGCCACTTTGTTTGTGGTTTTGTATTGTTGTAGGTTTTCCATGATTTTCTTCTTGTTTGCTTCTTGGTCTTGCTTTTATGGTTTTGAGAGTCTTGGGAATTGGTTGGGAAAGAGGAAAATTAATGGAGCTTAGGGAGAGCTAAATGAAACCTATAATGTAATGTGATACCTAGACAAAGCATGGTGCATGTGTAAGGGAAATTGAAGGTAAGAATATGACAATCGATTGGATTGGTTGGGTCCATTGTGGTAAATGGAAGGTGGCGATACAAACATGACAAACGTAAACATAAAGGGTAAATTAAAAGGACTTGAGATGTAAGATTCCTTGGATATGTTGGGAATGGTTGTTCTCAATGTTGTGCATGATGTGCATGGATAAAGGGAGTTCTCTTAACCTTGAAATTATGTTATCTAGTAATTATATTGTGATCATGATTATGCTGATGTTTATATATGTATACATGTATGTATGTATGCATTTCATGTCTAACAGGGTCATCATGGATCATGATTTGTTTATGCTAATGTTCATGTATATGTATCTATGTATCTACGTCACTATCTCACAGGGTTGTCAGGGCTCATTCTTGTGAAGGAATTATTTCTTATGTAGGTGAACGACATGACGAGGTTCCTGGTCTTATGGGAATCAAGTGGGAAGAGTAGTCACGAAGAATATATGAGGTTAGTATCATGTGGATATGAATTGATATTATATGCTTGTATTATGTCTATGTTTATGTTATGACAAGTAACGCTGAAGGATACATCAACAAAATGAAAACAATGTGCTTTGTGACATGTTAGGATAAGCATGGATGGGAGACACTGGAAGCAAGGTTTCTTGGTAGAGACAATGCAGTTTTGGATGTGTGGTACTATTGTTGTGCATATGTTGTATATGTCATACATGTTGCATCTGTGATGTTGTGTGCATGTGGTGTTGCGCATATATAGTGTGTACATATTGTTTATGCAATGTTATGTATAGGATGGTATAGATAGTGTTGTGTGAATGTTGCATATGCAGTGTTGGGTATTGATGTTGCTATGTACATGTTGGATGTGCAGTTTTGTGTACATATTGTACTGTGCACATGATGGATATGTGATGTTGTGTGCATATGGTGTTATGTGCATGTTGGATATGCAGTGCTGTGTACATAGGATGTTATGTACATGTTTTATATGTAGTCATATTGACATATGGTGTTGTGTGCATGTTGTACATAAGGTGATATATACATATGGTGTGGTGTGCATGATTGTACAAGTGGTGTTGTGAGCATGTGCAGTCGTGTACATGTTATACATGTGGTTTTGTGTACACGTTGTGCAGGTGGTGCTTTGTACAGGTGGTACTGTGTACGTGTTGTACATATGGTACTGGTGTACATGCAATATTTTTCACATATTGTACATGTTGTGTTGTGGGCATGCAAAACTATGTATGTGCATTATGTAGTCATGGTATCATGACATGTGTATTCATTGTGTGGTACTCCGTGTACGTATATGTGTTGCGTCGTACACCGGGTTTAGGGGTATGTATGTATTATGTTGTGGTGTACATCGGGTGTAGGTCTATGTATTGCATTATGGTGTACATCGGATATAGGCATCTGTATTGTGTTACGTTGTACACTAGGTGTAGGTGTATGTGTTCTATGTCAGGTGTAGAAGCATGTATTGCATGGTGTTGTATGTTATGTGTGGTTGTATGTGTGTGATCCAAACTATTTGTATGTGCACATGGTTGAGGAGAAGGAACTAGATGTTTTTTAGGTGTGGAAACTAACCTGGAGTGCATACGGAATGAGGACAAATGTAGAAGCTAAGGACTGATTAAGGGATAAGTATCAGTATTTTATTTAAGTTTTATTATTCATGTGATTTATGATTATTCTCTACGATGATAACATGTTAGCTATGATTTTGGTTTATGATGGTTACATGTGATTTATGATGTTGAGCTATGATGGTTGTGTTTTTATCTAACCTGAAGTGATATGTTTGTACATGATGACTTGGTCAAAGATGCTAGTTTGACTTGTTGTGTTAGGAAGCTAACATAATTTCTAGTGTACCATGTTGACGAGCCACCAATGAGGCATGATGTGAATTTATTTCAATTTATTTTTAATCTAATGGAAGTTATGCGCTTGGTACAGGAAGCACGGAAATGCCCAATTAGGTGGTTGAAATTGATTGCAATAATTTGCAACAACAAAAGGAATTGGAAAATGCAACAATATGCTGGTAGAGTATTCATGAGGAGAGCCATGGGACACTAGTACCCAATATTGTCCATTTATTCCCATGGGAATGTTATGACTAGTATGATGGATTTAAGGTAGGGATATGCCTTATTTTTTGTATCTTCTGATGTGAGGAAGCCTTGCCAAGGGATGGACTACCTGGGATGGGGGTGCCTGCAGAACTTGGAAGGTGTGTGACTGCACGTAAGGGGGTGACCATATTTATCGAGGGACTATGTGGCAGGGAAGGGAAGGCCGGTGATGGATTTTTTTTGGTAATTATCATTTCTAGATGTAATCAAATGCACATTAGGAGTGTGCCCTGGAATAATGAGTTAGTAATTGTTCACTCAGAGGACAGTGGCACAAGATTGTAGCATTTGACATTGGATGCATATTTGGCTTTGCAATGGATTTTGGAATTCCTGGGAAGTAGATGAATCCTAGTATTACTTTGAGGGTGGAGGTATGAGCCTCTTGATTCTCTTATTTGTGGATACAAACATCATATCATTTTATTTGTTGGTTGACCAAATGTGCATATGTGTATGTGTTTGTATTATTATAAATATTGTATCGCGGTAGATTTATAAAGCTCCATAAAAAGCATGGTTTGCTGGGTGAAGGAAGGGTGTATAAGCATATGTGGATTGTAAATACTATAATGAGTTGTGTTATAAAGATCTATTAAATGGTATGTTTATCATGTTTTCAACGTAATGTCATTGTAAATACTACAACAAGCTATGTTATAAATCTCCATGGGAAGTATGTTTTGTTTTCAGCAGTCTTATTGGTTATAGGTGTCATTGAACATCGAGGACAATGTTCCCCCAAGGGGGAGGGTTTTGTAATAGCCCTAGTTAAAAATCCATGTAAAAATATATAAGGCCAATGTCATGGGACATGTATTCCAAACTTAATGGTGGGTAAAATATGCTAGTGGGTGTTCATTAGGTTTATTATGGGTAAGGAAATTGGCAAAGGAAATGGCAAAGGATTTGGGAAGGTAAGAGGCATTAATTGGAATTTTATTTATGAAAATAATGGAAATTTGGAGAAAAGGGAGGTGAAAGGTCACATGTGGCACGTGACGAGGAAAATGAAGGAAAATAATCGAAAATGAAGAAAATAGAGGCCTCATTAATAAAAAGGCTTTTGAGGATCAGTGGGTAAGTTTATGTCAATTCAGTTTTGGAGCTCTCTCTCTCTTCTCTCTCTCTCATACTCTTGGAAACGTAGATTTTTCTTGTAGCACTCTTAGATATGTGACATATTTGTATTTTTGCAGCAAAAAGGGAAAGGAAGAAAAGGAAAGCACAAATGGACATTGGGATCATCAACTACATCGGGTTTCACTTGCAAGTACCAAGTTGCATGTATGTTTTCCTCACTAGTTTTGGCATCCATGGCATATGCATGTTTTAATGGTCATGATCTACCATTTTTTGGGTGTGGAGCCTAATTATCTTCTTTATTCAAAGGTATTGCTTCATTGGACCATATTTCATAATAGGGTGGCAATGTTGCCTGTTTATGCGCACCACTAGGTGGATCCGGGGGGGGACGATTCTTTAGAGCCCCCCCCCTGGCCGGGGATCGGGGGTAGTGCCCCTAAAGCTAAAAATAGATGTAAAATTCCCTTGTAAAATGTTGTAATTTCATAATCCATCTGGATTGTTCATTAGGTGAAAAACTGATGGTAGAAGTAATGTTTCATTTATGGATTTTTTCCCTAGAAGTCAACCCCTCGCTATATATGAGGGAATTGTATTGCAACTATGTAGATACGTATTTTGAGCGAGAAAGAGAGAGCAGATTATGTGAGAGCAAAGAGGGAATTACAGTAGATATGATGTAGGTTGTATCTCTTCATTTTGCTTGATAATATAAAAGGAAGGACTAGTTGTTTCTCCATGGACATAGCCCAAAATGGGTGAACCACGTATATATGTGTCTCTCTTGTTTTATGCGTTTTATGTGCTTATATTTCTGCAATATTTTATGTGTTTCATTGCTATGTAATATATAATTTTCTAACAATTGGTATCAGAGCTGAAGGTCTATTTCGCTAATAAACTCGCAGGAGAGAAGGGTTCCTGGTTCGAGTGGGAGCAATGGTGAAAGATGGTAGGTTTATGGTCGAAACATTTAATGGCCAAAACTACCAGCTATGGAAAATGTAGATAGAAGATTATCTGTACCAAAAAGATTTGTACCTACCATTGAGTGGAAACACAAAAAAGCCGACGAGTATGACAAACACAAAATGGGATGTTCTTGATAGAAAAGCACTTGGAACAATACAGTTGTGCCTAGTGGTGTCGGTAGCCTTCAATATTTCAAAGAAAGAGACATCAGAGGGTTTAATGTCGACATTTTCCAAAATATATGAAAAACCCTCAGCCTCGAATAAGGTATTTCTTATGAAGCGTTCATTTAATATGAAGATTTCAAAAGGTGGATCTATTGCTGATCATTATAATGAATTTAATACAGTTACTAGCCAATTAAGTTTTGTAGGGGTGACTTTTGATGATGAAGTTAGGTCTCTGTTATTTTTGTGCTCATTTCTAGAAAGTTGGAATGGTTTAGTTATGTCCATTAGTAACTTTTTCTCTAGATCTAGTACTTTAAATTTTGATGATGTTGTCGCTGCAATCCTTAGCAAGGAAATGCAATGGAAAAGCTTCGATGATACATCAGGTAATGCTTTAATTACAGAGACTAGGGGAAGATAAATGGAAAGAGGAAAGAGCCCAGGATATCACAGTAAGTCAAGGACGGGTAGATCCAAGTCCAGATCGGGATAGTGTGTTGGAAATTTGGGAAGAAGGGACACATGAAGAAAGACTGCAAGTCTCGGAAGGGTAAAGAAGGAGACATGCAAAAAGAAAAAAATCATGAAGCGAATCTCATAGGTGATGTGTTGCAAGATGCTTTGGTTATTTCATTAGAAAATAGTATTGATGCCTGGGTGGTAGATTCAGGGGCCTCATTCCATGCCACACCTAATAGGAAACATTTTTCATGATTATGTTCAAGGATATTTTGAACAGGTTCGATTGGGTGATGATAAACGTTGTAAAATCATTGGAATGGGTATAATTTTCATAAAACAACAGAATGGAAATCAATGGTTGTTGAAGGAGGTAAGGCATGTTATAGATCTGAAGAAAAATCTAATTTCAACAAGGGAGTTGGGTGGTGAAGGTTATGTAAGTACTTTTACATATAAAACTTGGAAGATCACTAAAGGAGCCGTGGTAATAGCAAAAGGAGAAAAGTTTGGTACATTGTATTTATGCAATGGTATTTCTAATTGTGTTAATGATTTAACATCTATAGGAGAATATAAAACATTGTGGCATCATAGGCTCGGGAACATGAGTGAGAAGGGGATGTAGATTCTTCACTCTAGAAATTTGTTGCCAAGTTTGAAGCATGTTGATTTGGAATTCTGTGAGGATTGTGTTTATGGAAAACAGAAGAGAGTCAGATTCCTCAGAGTTGGGAAAGAAAAGAAGAGAGAAAAAATAGATCTTGTGGATACAGATGTATGGAGACTTGATCAGGTATCATCTCTCGGTGGATTTCATCATTATGTTACTTTTATTGATCACACAACTAGAAAAACCTTGATTTATTGTATTCAAAATAAATTTGATGTATTTGATACTTTCAAGAAATGGAAAGCTTTGGTTGAAAATGATACATGAAAAAGGTTAAGTGTCTCAAATCAAACAATGAAGGTGAATATTCTGGCAAAGAGCTTGATATGTATTGTTTAGAGAATGGAATTCTCAGAGAGAAGACAGTTCCCAGAACACTACAAGAAAATGGTGTGTCATAAAGGATGAACACGACAATCATGGAGCATGCAAGCTGCATGAGATTTCATGTAGGATTGCCTTTACAATTTTGGAAAAATGTTGTAGATACTGTTGTTTATCTAATAAAGAGAGGGCCTTCAAGTTCCTTGGATGGTGGTATTCCAGAGGAGGCATGGACAGGTAAAAGGTAAACTACTCTTTTTTAAATACTTTGGTTGTGAAGCCTTTGTCCACATTAATAAAGAAATTAGAACAAATCTTGAGGGAAAATCAAAGAAATGTACCTTTATTGGATATGGTGTTAATGCTTTTGGTTATCACTTTTGTGATTATGAAAAACACAAAATCATTAGGAGAAGAAATGTCATATTCAATGAAAAGGTTTTGTATAAGGATTAGATGCAGGAAAAAAATAGGAAAAATAAAATAGAGAATACACAGTGCTTGATGAGATCACAGAAAAAGTGAAGGTGCCTGAAAATCATAATGATCAACAACCATAAAAACAACAACAAAAACAATAGCAACAAGCACCTCAAACACCTGAAAGTGGTATTAGAATATCTACCAGGATAAGTAGACCCCCTGAATGATACTCTCCTTCATTATATTATGTATTGTTGACTGATTCTAGTGAATCAGAATGTTATGAAGAAGCAATGCGAGTAGAAACCAAGAAGAAGTGCGAGAAAGCCATGCAAGAAGAGATGGACTCCTTAGTACATAGCCAGAATTGGGACTTAGTGAGGTTTCCTACAAGTAAAACTACATTTCAGAATAAATGGGTTTACAGGTTGAAGGAAGAAGATGGTAGTAGAAAAAGGTATAAAGCTAGACTTGTGGTGAAGGGCTTTGCACAAAAAAAGGGTATAGACTTTGATGAGATATTTTCTCCTGTTGTTAAAATGACTTCGATCAGAACTATTTTAAGTCTAGTAGCAGCTAGAGATTTGCATCTTGAGTAGGTAGATGAAAAGACAACCTTTCTCCATGGGGATTTGGAGGAAGAGATATATATGCAGCAGCCACAAGGATATGAGGTCAAAGGGAAGGAGAAAATAGTGTGTAGGTTGAAGAAGATCTTGTATGGCTTAAAGCAGACTCCAAGGCAGTGGTATCTAAAATTTGATAGGTTTATGTTTGAACAAGGTTATACTAGATGTCACTCTAATCATTGTGTTTATCTCAACAGGCAAAATGATGGCAGCTATATTGTTATTGTATTTATATGACATGCTTGTTGCAGGTTCTAACATGTAGGAAATAAATGTGCTCAAAAGAAAATTAGCAAACTCAGTCACAATGAAGGATTTGGGTGTTGCAAAACAAATCCTTGGTATGAGAATAACTATAGACAAAAAGAATCGAAAATTTACATTGCCTCAAAGTGAGTACATACAAAAGGTGTTGAAAATATTTAATATGTAGAATGCAAAACCAGTTAGTATACCTTTAGCTAGCCATTTCAAACTATGTAAGGAGGTGTGTCCCAAGACATAGGAACAAATGGCTTATATGTCTAAAGTACCATATGCATCAACAATTGGAAGCTTAATGTATGCAATGGTCTACACAAGGCCTGATATTTCACATGTAGTGGGAGTTGTAAGCAGGTACATGAAAAATACAAGAAAATAACATTGGATGGCAATGAAGTGGATTATCAGGTATTTGAGAGGTACCACAAATCAAGCATTATTCTTTGGTGGTTCAAACATTTCTCTACAAGGATTTCTTGATGCAGATATGGTGGGTGATAGAGATAATAACAAGAGCACCATAGGGTATATGTTTACTATAGGTGGAACAACTGTTAGTTGGGTTTCAAAGCTGTAAAGTGTTGTTGCACTCTCAATGACGGAAGCAGAGTATGTTGCTGCTACAAAGGCTAGTAAAGAAATGCTTTGGTTACAAAAGTTTTTGTATGAATTGGGTAAGAAGCATGAGTTGGGAAGGTTATATAGTGACAACTAGAGTGCCATACATCTTTCAAAGAACTCTACACTTCATTCCAAGACTAAACATATACATCTCAAGTACCATTTAATACGGTCAGTGTTGGAAGATGGACAGTTGAAGCTGGAAAATATACACACTAGCTAGAATGCTACAAATATGTTAACAAAAGTTGTAACCAGGGAGAAACTGAGATTTTTCTCGGTTTCAATTGCTCTTTAAGTATGATGATGAAGATGAGAAACAACCCGGTCCAAAGTGGAGTCATTGTACAACAAATGAAGCAGTGGTGGAGTTGCTATAATCAGTCTCCAAGTGGTAGATTATTGTGTGTGGAGCCTGATTATCTTCTTTGTTCAAAGGTATCATTGCATTGGACCCTAATTCGTAATGGAGCAGCAACACAGCCCGTTTATGCATGCCACGAAGGGGGTCCAGGGGGGGCGACGACGATTATTTAGAGCCCCGCCCCCCCAAGCAGGGAATCGGGGGCAGCACCCCCGAAGCTAAAATAGATGTAAAATTACCTTGTAAAATGTTGTAATTTTGTGGTCCATCTGGGCCATTCATTAGGCAAAAATATGACGGTAGAAGTTATGTTTAATTTAGGGTTTTTCCCTAGAAGGAAACCCCTTGCTATATATGAGGGAATTGTATTGCGACTATGTAGATGTGTATTCTGAGCGAGAAAGAGAGAGGAGATTATGTGAGAGCGAAGAGGGAATTACAACATATCTGATGTAGGTTGTATCTCTTCATTTTGTTGGATAATATAAAAGGAATGATTGGTTTTTTCTTCGTGGATATAGCCCAAATTGGGTGAACCACGTATATCTATTTCTCTCTTGTTTTATGAGTTTTCTATGTTTGTATTTCTGCAATATTTTATGTGTTCCATTGCTCTATAATATATATTTTTCTAACATCATTAGCATGGAGGATGGCCATGATTGATAGTGGATTTTCCTAGCCTTTCCATTTCCTAGATAGCCATAGAGATTTTGGGTTCATTTTGTTTTTTTCTTTTGGTTTGTTCTCATGTTCCTTAGCTTGGGTTGAGTTACTAGTTCCTGGAGCCTTGGTTGGACAAACTCTCTAGAGCCCTGTAACAGCTTGGGTTGAGCTACTAGTCCCATAGCCTTAGTTGGACAAATGCTCTAGATCCTTTGGTGGGTTGAGTTACTAGTCCTGGAGCCTTGGTTGGAAAATGCTCTGGAGCTCGACAAAAGTTGTGGGTTGAGGTACTAGTCCTAGAGTTTTGGTTGGAACAAACACTCTGGAGCCTTGGAAGGCTTGGATAAAGACTAATATGATGATGGTTTTCTGATGTCCGACTATGAGGTGGAACCATTATTTGATGGGTTGAGGTCATTGGCATATGGAAGCCCTATATGGTTTTAGGTTGATGTGTTTTATGAGATCTCGCATTCATGCTTTGAATATGGCACAAGGGTGAATGACTGAAGAGAGATTTGGTAGTCCCATATTGGGTTGGATTTTTCATCCTTAATATGAGGTTATTTCTCCTCATTATTTCATGAGTATTATACTAGTTTATATGTGTATTCTATGGCTAATGTATCCTTGCTATTTATGTTGTTATTATGCTGGTTATGAATATTTGTTATGATAGTGGCTATGTATGGCTCTAACAATGTTTCTACTTGTAAATGAATGAACAATGTGTTAATGACCTAATGGATGAAATTGCAGTGAATGTGATAATGAAACAATGATTCATAGCGAATCTTAGATAAGTATGAGACACCTATGCTCTGATATGTTATTTACACTTGTAGATTACATATGCATGATATTTTTGATGAAATTCCTATCATGGCTAGTGATGGTCCAGTGAAGATCTTATTCAAGTAACTTCATTAGTACTATTATTTCCATGGTATCTTATTGTTATGAAGGTGTCATTCAATTATGGGCAGTGACTAGGGTTGTGGGCCTAAAAATGTGGCTTAAATTTTGGGAACACTGGCGCATAACTGAGCAAAATAGTCCATGTACACTGGCTTGTAGGCCTATGAGAGCATCTAGAGGTTTCTGGACACTAGAATGCCCATAGCATGAGAGCGCCTAGAGGTCAAGTTGTCCAAAATATCAGTAGGACTCAGGGGCTAGTTGGCAGAAAGGTTAGGTTGGTTCTTGAGGATCCTAATGCTGATGTTGAATGTCTGTATAGTGTGTTTCCATCGGTTTCACTTCCTTAACATGACTTAGGAGGTCAAATCATATCATAGTAGCTTCTCATTTCATGTTTACCCTAGCTAGCCGATTTCTTAGGTAGATGTGGGAAGAGGGTGTTACACTAGGCTAGTTATTTTTATTGTTAAAGGTAAAGCATACATTTGGTGGGAAGATGTAAATAATGTCAAAGGTATTCATGAAGAGGAGTTGACTTCGAGTGAGTTCAAGAGACTTTTAAAGAAGAAGTATCTATCAAAGAGATACTATGAAGATAGGGAAAAATAATTCTATGAGTTGAAGATGGGATCCATGAACGATGAGGAGTACACTAGTAGATTCTTGGAGTTATTGATGTATGTGCCTTAACTTAAGGAGGAGAAAGCGAAGATTCAAATATTGATCAATGGGTTATTAGTAGCATTCAAATATAGGGTTCATTTCGATGAGCCAAGACATTAGAGGAATCCATCATAAAGCTAAAGAATTGTTACGAACAATTGAAGTGCAGCTCTTAAACTAAGCAATATTGGAAAAGTAATGATAAGAATAAAGGAAGATGAGATAAGAAGTAAACAAGACCTTAGGACATAAGTAAAAAAGAGAATGCAAAACTATCTAAGAAGTTCAATTCATATAGAAGAGGATGAGGATTTCATTCTAAGGAAAAAAACAAGGGTGATGGAAGGAAACATTTACAGTGTTGGACTTGTGGCAAGGATCATCGCTAGAGATATTTTCTATAGCATTAGGGTGAAAAAACACAGATCTACAGTGCTCAGGAGGCATAGAAAGTGGTGGATGTTGGATAGAGTATTCCTCATATTTATGTAGCATTAGATAATAGGTAAACAAATCACCAAGAATCTATTACCAAGATGGACGATAAGCTTTATAATTAAGTTGTTTTTATTTTAATTGACCCTGGATCAAATTATAGCTATGTTAACCCTAACCTGGTGGATAAGTGTGGTTTGAATAAATAAGTACATGAAGAATCTTGGTTAGTTAAGTTGGATAGGTACAAAAAAAAGAGTTCATCATTGGGTAAGAGCTTGTGTATTTGAACTGAATGGTATGCCTACACCAACAAATTTGAATGTACTTTTATTGGGATCATACAATATGATATTGGGTTTGGATTGGTTGTATCTTAATAAGAATAAGATGGACTATTATGATAAGGCTATTGAATTCTTGGATGACAGCGAAAAGCAAAGAATATTGCAGGGTAAGAAGAAGGAAACATTAGTTATAATGGCTACAACTATGTAGGCAAAGTGCAGTCATAGGAAAGGGTGTGTGTTATTTACACTACATATTTCCAGTGATAAAGGTAGGATGTAGAGGATGCAAACGTCTTGAATAGGTACCTAGTTCTACATCAATTTCAGGATGTATTTCCCGCATATATTTCATAGTTTCTGCTTCACAAGGAAGTGGAATTTTATATTGAGTTGGTACTAAGGGCAACACCAGCATCAAAGGCACCTTACATGATGATCACATCAGAGTTAGTGGAACTGAAGTTGCATTTGAAGGAAATTATTGATAAGGGACAAATTAGGCCAAGTGTATCGCCTTGGGGTGCACCAGTACTGTTTGTAAAGAAGAAGGATGTTACTCTCAGACTATGCATTGATTATAGGCAATTGAACAAGGTAACCATCAAGAATAGGTATTTGCTGCCAAAGATTGATTATTTGTTTGCCAAGATGAAGGGAGTAGCAGTGTTATCAAAGATTGACCTAAGATGAAGATATCATTAGGTACGCATCAAAGAAGAGGACATCTACAAGACTACCTTTCAGACCAAGTATGGGCTTTATGAGTTTGTTGTAGTTCCATTTGGTTTGACTAATTCTCCAACTTTTTTTATGTGCTTAATGAATAGTGTAATTGTGTCCTTATCTGGACAAGTTTGTTATTGTATTCATTGATGATATATTGATATATTATAAGAATGAGGAAGAGCATGCCGAACACTTAGCAGTAGTATTGATATTTCTAAGAGAGCATATGTTGTATGTTAAGCTTAGTAAATGTAGTTTCTTTTAGAAAGAAGTACATTATTTGGGGCATGATGTCTTCAAGGAAGGAATAACAATGAACCCAGAAAAGAGAAAATCTATCATGGAACGGGTAGCTCCTCGCAATGTGGATGAGGTTAGATCATTCCTAGGATATGTGGGTTATTATAGGAGGTTCATCAGGAAATTATCATAGATTTTTTATCCTATTATATCATTTCAAAGGAAAGGTAAGAAATTTGAATGGACAGAAGAATGTGCAAGTAGTTTCAAGCAATTGAAGTGGTTGTTGACGCATGCTCCAGTTTTAAAAATTGCAGATCCCATAAAAGATTTCATGGTTTGTACATATTATTGCACGAGATGACCTGGTGGAGTCATGATGTAGGAAGGATAGGTAGTGTGCTATGAATCAAGGAAACTGAATGAGCATGAGCAAGACTATGTGACACATGATCATGAGTTGGAAGCGATCATTCATGCATTAAAGATGTGGAGGCACTATCTTATTGAAAGGAGGTTTGTATTGGTGAGTGATCACAGTGGATTGAGATACTTATTTGACCAACCAAATCTGAATGCCTGGAAAGCTAGGTGGTTGGCCACAATCAGTGAGTTTGACTTTGAGATTAGGTACATTACAGGGAAATAAAACAAGGTTGTAGATGCTCTTAGTAGAAGAGTAGATGTAAATCATATAGAAACTATGAGTTCTTACGAGACATATTGACAAGTATAGGGAGCTTAGGCATAGGTTATAGTAGGATAGAAGTGATTAGGATGTGGACTATCATATCACAGTAGATGGTGGGGTCAAATTTAGGGAAAATATCTATGTGTTGGACAACATTGAGCTCAAGAAACTTATCTTGAGGGATTTTCATGCTAAGTCATATTCAAGCCACCTAGTATATTAGAATACAATGACAACAGTGAAGAATTTTTATTATTGGCTGAATTTGAAGAGGGAAGTGGTAGATTTTGTGGCTATCTTCTTAGATTGTTAACATGTAAAAGTAGAGTGTAAGCATCCAAGTGGTTTACTACAACCGATTTTGATTCCAGAGTGGAAATGGGAGGTCATTTCCATGGATTTCATTACAAGTTTATTGAGGACATCTAGACAACATGACTCTATTATGGTTTTGGTTGATACGTTGAAAAAGGTAGCACACTTCATTCCAATGAAGTCTACTTATTCAACTAATTATGTAGCATAGGTCTTCATCAGAGATGTGGTGAGGTTGAATGGTGTACCGAAGAATATTGTATCAGACAGGGATGCTAGGTTCATTTCTAGGTTATGGAAAGAGTTATTTATATAATTGGGTACAAATTTGGCCTTCAACACAACTTATCATCCACAGACAAATGGGAAAACAAAGAGGGTCAACAAGATTTTTGAGAACATGTTGAGAATGTGATGCATCAAGAATGAAGGTGGGAAGAGTATCTTCCACTATTTGAGTTTGCATACAACAATGGTTATCATGCATCACTGAGGATGAACATGTTTGAGGCACTCTATGGGTGAAGTTGTAATACTCCTCTAAGTTGGAGTGATTGAGTGAATAGGGTGTTGATTGGACCAGACATGTTGGCAGAGATGGAATAGGAAATGTAGGTTATCTAGAAGAATCTAAAGGCAGTAAAAGACATGCAGACAAGTTATGCAGACCATCACAAGGTGTTTAAGGAGTTTCAGGTTGAGGAACTTGTGTATTTTCACATCAAGCCTAAGCAAAGCTCCTTGAGGATTAGGTCATGTGTGAAGTTGGCACCTAGGTATTGCGGGCCTTTCGAGATCATTGAGAGGACTGGACCAGTTCCTATCAACTTTCACTACCTCCGATAGTGAAATTCCATGATGTTTTCCATGTGTCATTGCTTAAGAAATATGTTAAGGATGTTGATTATGTGATTGACTGGTTTGTATTGCAAGTCACAACCAAAAGGATAATTCTAGACAAAACATCAGTGCATTTTGAAGAGAAAGATGCTCATGCTCTAGAACCGAGCAATTGAATAGGTTAAAGTGCAGTGGTAGCACTTTTGGCCTAATGAACCTACACAGGAGATGGCTAATGAAATGCGGGCTATGTATGCTTGATTGTTTTCTAGTTGAGGAAAATAATTTTTGGTATATGTACATATTTATGTATGTTTATCATTGTAAATACCACAATGAGTTGTGTTATAAAGCTCCAATAATCAGTATGGTTGTCATGTTGCTAGGTTTGTCATGTTGGTTTGATTTTCAATAGTTTTTTTATTGTAAATACTGTAATGAGCTAATTTATAAAGCTCCATGGGCAGTATGTTTTACTTTCAGTGGTCTTGCTGGTTGTAGGTGTCACTTAACATCAAGGATGGTGTTCCCTTAAGGGGGAGGGGTTTGTAATAGCCCCAAGTTAAAATTCCATGTAATAAAGTTAATAAAGGTAAAATAATAACCAAGGTCATGGGATAGATATTCCAAGTTAACTTTTGGCCAAAAGCATAGTGACGGAGATCACTTGTGATAAATTAATGGCTATAGAAATTGACAAAGGCTTTGGAAATGCATGAGGCACTTATTGGTATTTTATTTATGAAATAATGTAAAATAGGAGAAAAGGAAGGTGAAAGATCAAAAGTTGCATGTGAGGAGGAAAATGAAGGAAAACTAATGCAAATTTAAAAAAATAGAGGCCTCATTGATAAAATGGATTATGCGGATCAGTTCACAACATTTTATCAGTATAACATATTGTCATTATTAGCTTAGAGCTCTCTCTTATATTCTCTCTCTCATTACCTTGGACACTTAGAGTTTTCTTGGAGAACACTTGGAGGAGTGTGGCTTACTTCGGATTTGGAGAAATAAGGCAAACGAAAAGCAGGATAGAGTAAGGGGACAATAGGATTAGCAACTACAGCTAGATTTCTTTGCAAGTATCAAGTTGCATCTATGGTTTCCTTGATAGTTTTGATGTGCATGGCATATGGATGTGGTTATTTGGTTATGATATGTCATTGGCATGGAGGATTGTCTAGATTGATAGTGGTTTTACCTAGCCTTTCCATTTCTAGGATAATCATGGTGTTGTGGGTTTTAACTTTTGCTTCTGGTTGGTGCTCATGTTCCTTATGGTTGTGGGTTGAGTTATTAATCCCTGGAGCCTTGGTTCCAGAAACAATTTGGAAGCCCTATAACAACTTTGGTTGAGTTACTAGTCCAGGAAACCTTGGTTGGAAAAATACTCTGGAGCCCTTGGTGGGTTGAGTTACTAGTCCTAGAAGCCTTGGCTAGAAAAAATATGTAGAGCTCAGTGGCATTTGTGGGTTGAGTTACTAGTCCTGAAAGTTGGGTTGAACAAATGCTCTAGAGCTCTGGACAACTTGGATGGAGACCGATCTAGTGATGGTTAGTGTTGTTTGACCATGAGGTCATAGCTGGTTGAAGGTTGAGGTTGCTTGGCCTTTGAAAGCCCTAGTTTGATTTTCTTGGTTTATTCCATGAGATACCACATTCATGCTTTCCATATGGAACAGGGGTGATTGGCTGAAAGAGAGATTTGGTTCAGCCCAATGTATGGTCGGGTGGTACATGGAAGTCCATGATTTTGTTGGATCTGTATATGTTAATAAGAGTTATTTTCCTCTTTTGTATTATGTGTAAATGTACTTGTTATTATCTAGCTTTAATGGTTGTTCTATTATTGTTGTTTATCTGGTTATATTCTAGTTACAAGAATGGTTAATGACATATTTGAGTTATGGATCTTATCATGTTTTGATTAGTAAATGAAATTTTAATTAATGAATGACCTAATACATGATATTGCATCTATTGTGAGAGGGAATTTAACCTTTTGGAAGAATCTCAGATAAGTATAAGGCCCCTATGTGCATACATGTTTTTATGTGTTGTACATTATATGTTCGTGATGTGTTTCAAGAAATTCTTGTCATGGTTAGGATGTGTCAGGTCAGTTCGTTATTCAAGTTTTACATTGGATGCCTTGACTCCTTTTTATTTAACTTTTTCTGAGAATTTCATCAAGTTCTGGGTAGAGATTTGAGTCCTAGCCCTGAAAAAGTGGATCAGAGTTCGATGTCACTAGCACAAAACTTCTGGAAAATGATTGCAATCACTTGGAGGCCTTGTTGTGGGAGTGACTGGAGGGTTAATGTTGCATGGAGGGCTTTTCATGGGAGAGATTGGGGGTATAATTCAATTAGAAAGAAATTTAACTCATGGGTTAGGCACTTGGAGTGGTTGGTTAGCCCCTGGGGTTGTTGTAGCTCCTGAGGAATGTCAATTTGGTTTGGGTTTGTTGATTCTACTTCTTGAAATATACTTGGGGAGTTGAAACATATCATAGTAACTATTTGTCACATATTTACCCCAATGTACTGGCTAGTTTGCGTAAGTGTGGGAGGAGGGTGTTACACACAGGATTGCATTCCACCATCCCACATCTCTTTAGTAGCTTCACAATGTATTTTTCTTGGGAAAGGAAAACCTCTCCTAGATTTTTCCAGACCTCTAGGCCTAGGAAGTAATGCATCAGTCCTAGGTCCTTCATCTCAAACTAAGAAGCTAACTCCCTCTTGCATTGCTAAATGAGAGGGTTAAAAATGGCCATAAATAGATCATAGACCTAAAGGACCAAAATAAGAGGCATGCCCTTTTTAACCTTGAAGTATAGGTTTGGATCTGAATAGCTACTTGTAAATCATAGCTTCATAAGATAACTATCAATCCTTTTGTACCAAGCCCTAGGGGCTTGCTTTAACCCATAGAGTGCTTTGTTTAGCCTGCATACATGTGTCCTTCTATCTTGTAGTTCAAACCCTTAAGGTTGTTCCAAGTAGACTTCCTCAGTTTAGCCATGCAAGAAAGTGATTTTGATGTCCATCTGATGTAGGCTCCAATCTTGGTTGGGAACGAGGGAAATAATAGATCAAATAGTAGTATATCAAGAAACTAGTGAAATTTTTCATCGTATTCCACTCCTTCCTTTTTAGAGAAGCAATGAGATGCAAACATAGCCATGTATGTTTCAGCACTTCCATTAGCTCCATGTTTAATTTTGTAAAGTCGTTTTGAGGCGACAACGAAATTGTCCTTAGGTCTAGGTAACATGTCCCAAAGATCATTCTTCATGATGGATTTATATTCCTCAATCATCACATCTTTCCATACTTGAAAAATAATACTCATGGAAGCCAAGTACCCATTACACTTGTTCAACTTCTTACTTTCACAAAATGTCCCTCTTTGAGAAATATGTCTTTTAGCATATTCGAGAGTATCTTTGAGCCATAGTGGTCATTTTCTTGAAGTAGAGGGATCACTCAGAGGTTCATCAAAAAGATCCATCGAACCATCAGCATCAGGCATAGGCTCACCTATCATAGGTTCATCTTGTTTTTCGACAACATCATCATCATACTTCCTTGAGATGGGGAGATATTTGGCTTTTCCGAAGGTAGTGTCTTCTTCAAAGGTAACATCACAACTTATTGCCACATCTCTTTGACTAGATACATATATTTTATATTCCTTTGAATTTTCATTGTAGCCGATGAATATACCTTTCTTCTCAGAAGCTTCCAATTTATTCCTTTTCTCTTTAGGCACGTGAAAATATACTAAAAAACAAAATATTCTAAAATGAGAGACATCATGTTTCTTACCAATGAATACTTCGTTAGGTGTCTTTAGATCCAAAGCTTGATGTGCGCTCCCATTTTAAAACATATAAGAGAGTGTTTGTAGCTTATCCCCATAGGAAATTTGGTATAAATTGATCATATATCATGGCATGGGTTACTTCCATAATCATTCAATTCTTCCTTTCAGCAACACCATTTTTCTTAGGAGTGTATGGAATAGTTCTCCCCCTCTGAATGCCAACATTTCTGCAAAAGTCATTGAATTCATTTGATTCATATTTGGTTCCATTTTGGTCATCAATGTCTTCATCTTCTTCCCTATTTGATTTTCCACCAATTCCTTAAAAGAATGGAACCATTTCAACACTTCATCATTCCTCTTCAAGAAATAGATCCATGTTTTACATGAGTAGTGATCCACAAATATTGCATACTATATGTATCCTCCCAACGATTATATGGGTAGGGAACCAAATAGGTTAAATGGACCAATTAAAGAATATCAGTAATCTTTCATTCTCTAGAGGGGAATGGTCCCTTTTCATGTTTCCCAACCGCACAACCCTGACAAACTCCTTCATGGTTCATATTAAAGTTGGCCTTTGTAATATAAGTGGGAAAATATTTAGTGCCATAATTCACATTAAATAGAAGTATCACTTGCCAAAGATCCCAAAGGAGTTCCACCAACTCGATAGAGGCCATCAACCCTAAATCCAAGAGTAAATGCATATTTAGGGTTTCTATGCCAAATACGTACCTTTCCATCAATGAATGCTAACCTTGAAGCCTTTATATTCCATCGCAGAAATAGACACCAAGTATTTCTTCAAATCGGGCGCATACAACAAATATTGTAGATTAATGGTTTGACCTTGATTCAACTAAAGGGTGAAAGTAATTATCGCTTTCATGAGGTAAGTGACATTATCTCCAAGTATGATATTTAGATTAGTCTTCTTTTCAACCAAATTTGAAAGGGCCTCCTTGTATCTAGTGAAGTTCTTGGAGGCTCCACTATAAATTAACCAATGAGCAAAAGTATCTAGAGGAGAGGAAATAGATAGAGAAGAAATAAGATAAAACTCATCTTGTTTTTCTACAACATTATTTTCATTATACCTGGCGTTTCTTGTCCTTTTGGGAGGTCAACCATTTATGTTTCGAGCAACATGAACATTCCTTTGTTATTGAGCCTATTGTTCCTTTGATTTCCATTTCCTTTGAAATTATTGTTGTTGTTTTCGTCATCCCTTGGAGGCTTATTCTTGTGAGGACACTCTCTAGCATAATGGTTGAACTCGTTACAATTATAAGGCCTTCCTTTTATTCCTTCTTTGAATCCCTTCTTAGATCCTTGACTCACTCTCCTTGGACCAACATTATTATTCCTTTTTTCATAAGAAGAGAAGCTAATAATTTCATTTCTATGTTAGGACTTATCTCTCTCCATCATCCTAGTCTCCTCTTGAGAGATTCTAGCCAATAAATCATCGAAACCTGGTATTCTATCATTGTTGAGAATGGTAGTGTTAAATACATCCCATGGTCTTGAAATACCTTCGAGTAAAATGAGAGTGAGCTCCATTCTCTATAATTTCTCTTAGTAGTAGCTAGTCAATTTGAAGGAGGCTCCACCACTTTTCCCTACATAGCACAATACTTCATGCTCCTCTAAAGTTAGGTCCAAAGTCATCTTCCATATATGATAGTTAGATTTTTCATTAAGCTTGTCCTCAGTCTTGAATTAAGATGTAGATGCCATTGAGATTGCTTTTATCTCTTTCTCAGGCTTTGTCTCCACCTGGGCTCTGATACCATGGTGAATTTAGATAACAATGTATTTTATGCTTGCAATAATTACTTCAATGTCCTTATGTCAGCCCAATGACAATTTCCACTTAATCACCAATAGAAATCACTTTAACTATTAATCACATTGAAAATAATTGTAGATAGAACATCAACAATAAATGTAGAAGAAAATCCAAGACAGGAGAACACTTGCATTTGGAAAATGTCAAGGAAAAATCCCCAAGATGGGGAAAATATTTGACCAAGTATTCTTATTATTATATAAAATTTTCAGTAGAGAGAGACAGTAAAATAAATTCAAAATTGACTTGCCAATAGATGATCAAAACCACTATCCAAAATAACCCAGTCAAATTTGTGATTTTTCCTTCAATCAACAACAATCAAACAACAACAGTGTATGCCCTAACTAGTCAATGGCCAAGGTCAAAACAATCCTTAGCAACTCGGTCAAAGGAGAGAGGAACTCGGACACTCTTGTTGGTCAAAGTCATCCTAAAAAAGTCAATGAATCTATAGTCAAAGTCAATAAACCTGAAGTCAAATATGCAGTCAAATAGGCCTACAATCAATGCAAGTCAAAGTGCTCCTTTTGCTCATTTTTGTTGCCCAAAAAATAGGCTTGTCCAAATAGAAAATATCTGACGAAAATTGCAGTCAAAGGAGGTCAAATAGCCCTTGGTCAACACTGGTCAAAGGCTATAATAGATCTAAAATTTTTCCTCCTGAAATTCATCTTCCTTCTGCCATACGTGTGAAAAGATTAGGTACTCAATGACGTGTACGAACCAATCAGATGAGGAGAGAGAAGAATGTGTTGTGTGATGATGCCAAATGAGGAATGAGGTCTCTCTTATTTATATAGGTCGATGGGGGGTCAAAATACATTTCCATTGGGCTTCATGAGCCTACATGATGATGTGGTTGACCTTGCAAATTTACACGAGTGTGCTTGACGTCAAAAACATATTTCTCCTTCTCCAAATTTAGTGATATTTAGGTCGATTTTGGTCCTCTCAAAAATATGAATTAAATGCAATAATTATCTCCATAAAATGAGCTTTCCAAATTGTAATTTGATCCTAGTTTCCATTTTTAACAACCTCTCTTAAATCTTATAATGTACTAGAATTGAAGAAATTAGAAGTTTGACTCATTTTTTCATACCAAAACAATAGACCAAAGATTGAAGACAACATGAACATATCAAGAAAAGTTTACAAAAGTGGAATATAACTAAAAATCAAGAATTCATGCATAACTAATATCTCAACTTAACTAAAGTTCTTAACCGAAAAATATCAAGTCTTATTCTTTATAATCAAAATTAAACAACTAAGTTATTTTTGTTGCTGAATTGATCAAAGGATCAAAGATTAGAGCAAGTTTTTAAGATGTTATAATGGTGATATTGATGATTTGAGATGGTTGAGGTATGTAATAAACAAGGTGTCAAATCATCAATATCACCATTATAACATGTTATATGATACAAGATGAGAAAATTCCATGAAGGTGATAGCAAGGTATAGCAAGCCAAACATCAGGGTTTTAGAATGCAATTTTAGTCTCTGAAGATGCATGATGATGAATATATTGCTAAATAATAGTCCAAAAGGTGGTGATATCTCTCCCTGAGAGAATTAATCTTAAAATCTTGGTCATTGAGGATATGACATATCTCAAGTCTCCCACATTGGATCAATTACTTGGAAACCTTAATTCCTATGAGATGAGGATTTCTAATGGAAAGTCTACAACAAAGGAGTTAGCCTTCAAAGCAAATATGCATCCCAAAAAATAACATAATGACTCATGTTGTGAATCAGATAAAGAGGAAGCAAAGTTCGTGAGAAAGTTCAAGAGAGGCTTAGGAAAGTACAAAGGTGAGATACCTTTTAAGTTCTTTAACTATGATAAAGTAGGTCAATTATGCTTCTAAATTTCTAGAAAAGAAGAAAAATGAATCTAATTCAAGTGACAAGTTTAGAAAACATAAAAACGGACAAAAAAAATATAAGAATAAATGTTTCCACAATTGAGAATCCATCTCCTCTAAAAATGAAGGTAGTCAATCCTCAGAAGAGGGGAGAACTCATGAAAGCTAAAAAGAATTTATGTGGATGGCCATAGAAAATCTAGAAGTATAGGTTGTTGATCATGATGAAGAAAAGGCGGAAGTTGACTTAGAAGGATAGATGATCAATGCTCTTAAAGAAATTCAAAAGTTGAGAAATAAAATTCAAGATTAAAAGGAACCATTGGTCAAGGATAAAGTTGAATCAATATAACCCCTACTCCTGCAAATTAAAGAAGGAAAGAAAATCCATAAACTTCAAATCAACAACTCAGTGAGAAAAATTAAGCATGTGAAAGGCTTGAAGGAGAAATTGTTTCTCTTAAGAAAGAAATTGATAAGGAAAAAACAAAACTGTCCTTTAATGAAAAGATTATAAAAGGGACTAAAAGTTTAAATAAGCTTCTTAAACCATAAAGACCCCCTAATGACAAAACAAGTCTTGGATTTGAGGTCGGGTCAAGCTCAACAACTGATGTGAAAGGTAAGAAGATTATTATCTTTGTTCAAGTTCTGAACAAAGAAACCAACATAGGAAACTCTTCGAAAAATTGTGCATTCTAAGATAAATGGATCAAGTTTAATTGATATCAAAGAAAGACTAACAACATAAAGAAGGAAATTTAATAAGTAAATTCAACCCTCAGACAAGCTTGAATACCTCAAGAAGCAACACAGACAAGCTTCATAAATCAATATTTTACTAGGTACAAGGATGTATTTCTAGGATATTGTATTACTTGTATTAATTATGGGCATAAGGCTACAAATTGTAGGGTCAGCCTAATTTTCAAGAAAATTGTTCCACAAAGAAGAAATTATCATTTTGATAATTAGTTTGCTAGATAAAGTAGAAGAAAAAGTACTCTCAGCAATTCATTCTCTCCTTTGAATAATTTGATTCAAAGTCATATCTATCAAAATCTTGGCAACAAAGCAGTTGTTTGTAGACTCAAAAATAAAAGGCCTACTCCTGAATTTAAACAATTAAGGAAGTAACCCAAGGTATGGAAGAAAAACTAAAATGAAGAGAATTGCCATCTAGTGCTATATGCTCAGAATGAAGGGAGCCAATGTTATGTTGATATTGGTTGTTCTAGGCACATCTTAGGAGATAAAAGCAAGTTTTTGTCATGGAAACTTATTAGCAAAGGTAATGTAACCTTTAGAAATAATGCACCTAGTAATATTATGGGTAAAGGAATTGTTAGCCTAGCTAATGGCAGAGATAAGGTAAATCATGTGTTATTTATTGATGAATAGAAGCACAATTTACTCATTGTGTCTCAGATGTGTAACCAAGCCTATGATACTTTGCTCAAATCTAAAAATTTTCAAATCAATTTTGCAGGAACATGGGAGGTGGTATCTCAAGCTGTTAGGACAAATAGTATTGTTTATGTTCTAAAAGAAGATACTAAAAAATGTTTTTTGGGCAAGTTTGATGAAATCTATATGTGGCATTGAAGGTTAGGACATCTAAAATTTCTTCAGATTATCAAATTGGGCAAGAATACTGTTGTACGAGATATGGAAAAAATTCAAATCTAGAGAACACTATTTGCAAGTCTTTTTAGATTAGAAAACAAGTACGAGTGTCATTTAAGTCCAAGGAGAATTTAATGACCAAGCCACTATAATTGGTACATATGGACTTGTGTGGTCCTTCAAGAACTCAATCACTCTCAAGTAAATTTATTTTCATGCTTGTCATTGTTGATTTTAGTAGAATGACATGGGTGGCCTTTTTAAGGGAAAAACCATAAGCCTTTGAAAAGTTCAAGGACTTTAAGGCCATGGCTGAAAATGAGACAGACTGTAAAATAAAGTGCATAAGGTTTGATAATGGTGGAGATCTTAACTCCAAAGAATTTGATGATTTTTTCAAATAAAAGGGCATAAAAAGATAGTTTACCATACCAGAGACTGCACAAAGGAATCAAGTAGAAGATAGGGCCAATAGATATGTCTAGAATTTGGCTAGTTCCATGATGGTTGAAATAGATATATCATAAATATTTTGGGCTAAATAAATTCACATATAGTTGTGATTTTAAACTATTTACACTTCATTCCAAATGGTGATAAAACCCCATATGAGCTATGGTATGGTAGACTTGCTATAGTCAAGCATTTCAAAGTTTTTGGGAGAAAATGCTATATCAAGAACAATGATGAAAATCTTGGTAAGTTCGATACAAGAGATGATGAAGGTAATTTTCTTGGGTAATCTTAGAATAGCAAGGTCTATAGATGCTACAACAAGAATACAAGAAAAATAATTGATTGCATGGATGTTAAAGTTGATGAGAGCATTGAATTTGCAGATAATCAACCAGTGAATATCAACTCCAACGATCCAGTCAGTAATGATGAAAAGGATGATGAGAAATTCACAAATGAATACATTGAAGAACCCTTTATTCCACAATCCATATATCCTACAATGTATGTCAGGAAAAACCACCCAACTAACCAAATTGTTAGTGACTTGAATATAGGTGTTTAAACAAGTAGAAGGTTAATAAATCCCCCTACTCAAGAACATGTAGCTTTGTTATCTATGATGGAACCAAAGTATTTTTCTTAGGAAAACCAAGATGATTGATTAAAGGTCATGAAGAAAGAGATTGATCAAATCGAGAAAAAATAGACACGAGAGCTTGTTTTAAGACCAACAAATAAGAAAATTATTGGCACAAAGTGGGTCTTCAGAAACAAATTGAATGAAAATGGTGAAGTGGTAACAAACAAAGAAAGGTTAGTTTGCAAGGGTTATGCATAAATTGAAGGTTTGGACTTTGATGAGACATTTGATCCTGTTGCATGATTAGAAGAAATTCGCATGTTCTTGGTAGGTTCAAGAAATTAAAAAAATATCATATGGATGTCAAATATGCCTTTTTAAATGGATAATTGCAAGAAGAAGTATACATTGAGTAGCTTGATGATTTTTAATTATCAGATAAACATGATCATTTTTGTAGAATGAAAAAGGCGTGTATGGTCTTAAGCAAGCCCCAAGGGCTTGGTGCACTAGGTTGGATATTTATTTTCTTAAGTGTGGTTTTAAAAGACGCACAGTTGACAATAAGTTATATGTGAAATAAAATGATGGAAACTTTCTAGTTGTGGTTGTCTATGTTGATGATATTATTTTTTCTAGTGATTCATATCATATAACTTGTAGGTTTGTAGTTGTTATGAAGGGTGAATTTGAGATGTCTATGGTTAGATAAATTTCTTATTTCTTTACGTTTGTAGATTGCACAATCTTCAAAAACAATTTTTATCTTACAAAGAAAGTGCCTTAAGAATGTTTTGAAGAAGTTTGGGATGGAAAAATATGCTTTAGTAAGCACTCCAATGGTCACTGGATGTAAACTTAGCAAGGACGATGAGTTACCAAATGTGGATTAGACTTTATATAGATCTATTATTGTCAGCCTCTTATAATTGGCTACCTCTAGACCAAACATCATGTAGGCAGTTGGTATTTTTGGAATATTTCAAGTAGCCCCCGGATAAAGTCATCTCCTAGCAACCAAGAGGATTCTCAGATATATAAGACCCACAATAGATTATGTTATTTGGTACCCCAAAGGAAAAGACTTATCACTAACTATTTTTACTAATGTTGATTGGGAAGGTGATGCAGATGATTGAAAAAGCACTAGTGGTGGTGCTTCATTTCTTGGTGAATGTCTTTTTCATGGTTGAGAAAGAAGGAAGTTTCAATTTCTCTCTATACTACTGAAGAAAAATATGGCAACAACTTCTTATTTCACTCTACTATTGTGAATGAAGATACTTTACAAAATGTGTAAGTAACATATGACTAGAAAATTCCAATCATCTATGATATCACAAGTGCAATCAACACGTCCAAGAACCCTATTTTTAACTCCAAGAAGAAGCACATTCCAATAAAGTACCATTTCCTATGACAGCAAGTTGCAAATCAGGTTGTAAAGTTGGAGTATGTACCTAGAAAAGAGTAGGTAGCTGATATATTCATCAAACCTCTCCCAAGAGATAATATTGAGTAATTAAGGCAAAGAATGGGGGTAGTTCCTCTTAGCTCCCTCCACTAAATCTTCCCCAAGAGGAAGAAAGGTAGCTAACAAGCACTCAACATATCAAAAGGGAGCTACTAGGTCCACAGGATCAGTAAGAAAGAGAGAGATTAGTAGCAGGGGGAGCATATTATTTTCTTTTCCATTGATGTCAAAGGGGGAGAAGTAAGAAAAACATTACCTAATTTTGATGAGAAGTAGAGTGCAAACAATTGCATGGAGAATTCAACTAATTGGTGCAGGAACAAGTGTTGACATGGGTGTTGAAAGAATTATTATGCTTACACTTATATGTATTCTTTCCTTGTTTGACATGTTTGACATAGCTGATGCTTTTATGATTATTTCCATTTTTTTCGGTATTTACATCAATACCAAAGGGGGAGAATGTTAGACATAGGTTATCATTGATATCAAAGGAAGAAGGATTAGTAAATATTAGGTGTATATAGGTAGTTTAGTGAAACAATTATTTTTGGAGAAACATATTTAGATTAGTGTTTTTCTTAGGAGATTATATTGGAGGCTCTTGGAAATGGTCCAATTGTATAATTCTCCAAAAGAGCTTTCCAACAGTATGTTGAAGTCTAAAAAAGGCTTGCTCAATCAAAAGTTATTACAGGTCAAAGTTCTAAGGTCAAAAGTAAAAAATTTGGTGTTTTGGCCATATCCCCAACAACATAGTCAACATACACATCGCAAGAGCAGGCATGTGGACATGAAGGTGGACCAATGAACATATCATGAAGGATAGCACATGCTCCCACTAGGGGACACATCACACAGGTGGGTTTCACCCTAGAAGTTTTGAAAGGAGGCCCAAGAATAAATTTGTGAGATGATGGAGAAACAAATGAGGTTTCTAGAGGAAGAAAGTGATTGGCACAAGTCATTGGATCAGGGGACCCCACTGACACATAAATCTAGTGATTTAACCCTCGAGGTTTCCAAGGGAGTCACAAGTTTTATTTCTAGGAAGATGGCTCCAGGGAGACAAAAATATGTTTGTCAATTGCAACCAAGCTTCCCATCCAAACCTAAAATTTGTATAATGAAAATTAATAGCAAAACCAAAGTCCAAGATCCCCCTTCTACCATACCCACGACTTCGACAATTGACAGTGTAGAGCTACCATAAGAGGATACTTGGCATGATTTGGTTGGATGATGGAGGTGATGGGGAGCCACACTTCCTTAATAATATCATCACGACGTAAGCAATTCAAATTTTTGGGATGATATCAACATCTCACAATCCCAGGACATATGGCAGTTGATGTTGATGACATGTGGCATGAAAATTTAGTGTTTCATGTGGCCAAGTGGGCTGAAAACATGTTACATGTGGCATGTATAAGAAAGTAACATGTGGAAATTATATGCAAGTGGTAGACAACATGGTAGATAGGTCACCAAAGGTGTAATTCAAGATAGACATGTAACCTTGATGATTTCAGATGGAGCAATGGCATCATGGTGGTAGACACATAATCTTGGTAGTTTTTTTATTAGCTTGTGGGTGTAGTGGTTGGTCCCATAGGGACACATCACCCAAACAATTTAACCTTAATGGCTTCAAAAGGAGTTGCAAGTTTTACTTTCGGGGTGATCAGGAGTTGGGACAAGATGGCAAGTGCAGTGGCAAAGGAATCTGCATGGGTCAATCATAAGCTTGGGGGGGCTCATGTAGGATAGGTGGTAGACCACACGGGACACACCCCCCCCACAGATACATCTGAGAAGCTATCAAAAATGCTACAGTGCAAAAGGTAAGGGGCTAAAATCCCCTCTAAGACTCAATTTTATGTATGGTTTCATGATTGACGGTGAAAAGGGATGCGTAAAGTCATTAAGCCCATTGAGGCTTAGAAAAAGGGGCCCAAGAGGTGGTGTTATGAAAAGGTTTCATGTGGTATATGTTCGACATTTTAAAAGGGAAAATTAACATTGATGTGTTATAATGTTGGGCCTTTAGGCTTAAATAATGCACTTACGACTGAAAGTTTATTGTCTTGATTGAGACAACAACAATGGTATATTTGGAGCTATTTTCCATATTTGATGTTTTAGTACTAAAGTGGTAGTGTACTAAAGTTGGTAAAATGTGGCATGAATAAGTTGGTCGCTTTAGTGGTATATTTGGAAGATATGCCAAATCTAGTAGTTTGCTGAAGTTGGAATTGCAAATAAAGCCTCCGTTAATCATAAGTTTGACTTAGTTTGTCATATGAGGATAGAAAAGTAGAGATTGAAGAAAAATGAACACATCAAGAAACTTTACATAAGTGGAATATAACCGAAAATTAAGAGCACATGCATAATTAAGAGTTGAACTTAACTAAAGTTATTAATCTAGAAATCCTTTATAAGCAAAATTCAACAACCAAGTTGTTGTTGATGGCGAATTAATCAGAGGATTAGAGATCAGATAAATTGTTAAGGGTGTTTTAATGGTGAATTTGTGATTTATGGTGGTTAAGGTATGAAAGTGATAAGGTGTTTAAGAGAGAAGAAAATAGTTTATATATGCAAGGAACACATGAGTTGTGAGAGAGTTGAAGCAATATTAATATGTGTAAAAGTTATGTTGATCTAGGGTTGAAAATTTTATGAAAGAGGGATCAACATGTAGGGAGTAGATGTTTGTATCTAAGAGGTGTATGAATAATACTTGGGGATGGGTGCCTCCATAGGTGGGTGCTTGCAAAATCAAGGAGTGGGCACTTCTTGTAAGTTGATCAGATATCTACAAAGAAGGAGTGTGTGCTTCTTGCTAGTGGGTGTTAGCAAAACCAATCAGGGGTTGGTGCTCTTTTGAATAGGTGTTGATAAATTAGGGAGTAGTAGCTTCCTTCTGGTGGGTGCCAGAGAACATTGTAAAAGAAAGTTGAATATTTCCCTCGTAAAACATATTGAAGAAATAATTGAAATATTTATGTGTTGCATATCTGCTTCTTGTGTTAATGCTTACTTAAATTGTTGTTTAAAAATATTGGTGGTGTTTTAGTATTCTTTTCCTTGTTAAAGAAAGTTTTAAAATTCTCACAAAACTAATTCAACCACCCTCCCCTCTCAGTATTTTCTTAGTTTCTAACTCTCGGAAAGACCTTTCCAATGGTAATGATACTCTGCAAAACTTCTTAGAGATGAAAAGATATGGCAGCTTAAAGTTTGATAGGTTTCCACAAAATGATAATTTGCAGACAACAAGGCTATGCATCGATCATAGCCATTGATCCTAGTAATATCAACAATAGTCAGACACCAAACCATGCAGGAGTTATTTAGTGGTCTTACACACAATAAAATTGAATGATGGAGAAGAGCTTGATCCAATGACACAGATCACATTAGGTGGAAAACTTGCAAGATGTTTAATGAAAAACCTCCACTTGATATGATCTAATGTCATAGGAGAATGTGATTGGATGATTGAGTTTTCCATTGGTTGAAACACCCTTCTAGGGCTAGATGGCATATTCAAGTGATCTGTGTTGGGTGTGGATCCTGATTATCTTATGTATTCAAAGGTATCATCACATTGTACCCCAGTTCATAATGGGGCGGCAACGTCACCCATAAAATATTCGTTGCAGGGGGGGTCTGGGGGGGGCATCTGCGACCTTTGGGAGCCCCCCCTGGCGGGGGGGTTGGGGGCAGCGCCCCTGAAGCTAAATAGATGTAACATTCCCTTTGTAAATGTTGTTAATTTCATAGTCAATCTAGGCCATTCATTAGCAGAGATTTGATAGTAAAGGTATGTTTATTTAGGGTTTTTGCCCTAAAAGGCAACCCTCGCAATATATGAGGGAACTGTATTGCGTCTATGTTAGATCTATATTCTGAGTGAGAAGAGAGAGCAAATTGACAGTGGAAGAGGGATTACAATGGAATCTGTTGTAGGTTGTATCTCTTCAGTTTGCTGGATAATATAAAAGGAAGGACTAGTTTGTTTCTCTGTGGATGTAGCCCAAACTGGGTGAACCACGTATATCTGTGTCTCTCTTGTTTTATGTGTTTTCTCTGTTTATATTTCTGCAATATTTTATGTGTTCCATTGCTCTGTAATATATAATTTGCTAACAATGTGTTGGTGAAATGGTACCAAGTGGTAGGTGAGGTGGCCTCATGAGACAAAAACACATGCATGATATGATTGGTGGAAATATGTGACTGGACGCACAGGTAGTAGACGACATGGAATGCTAACCCAACATGCTAACATCAACAATATGTCATGGTGACATCAATAATTGATGTGGTGAGTGACACATGACATGCTGATTTGGTGTTTTTGGGTGGCCAAGTGAGCCATTTGTAGGTGACACATGGCACCACTCAGAAGCCACCATGTGGCCCAAATGACATCAACATGATTTCATCACACATGCAACCTCATATATTTAAGGCACAATTTTTAGACTTCAATCATATGGACAAAGGTGCTATAGCTCAGGAACTTTGGTAGTTTGTGTGCATATTGAAATTTGGTGCTTTATGCCATATTTGGAATTTCACCAAATGTATAAGTGTAGTTAAAATTGTAGCCAAAATTTTTAACATTTTAGAATTACTAAAAATCAATAGTTAAACTCAATTTTTCATCACTAAACAACAAAATAAAGTTCGAAGACAAATTTTACACATCAATATGAGTCAGCAGAAGTGGAAAACAAGAAGAAAATAAGACTAAACCATAAATTAAATGCAAATTAATAGCTGAGGCTAACTAAAGTTTTAATTCTAAAATATTAGACCATATTCTTTATAAGAAAAACTGTATCAACAAGATTTTTGATGATGGAATTAGAGATTAGAAAGGCATATTATATTAATGGTGAAGGCGTTTTATGGTGATTTTATGAGAAGATATTTATTTGTTTTTGTGAAAGTGATGCCTTCATGCTTTGAGTTTTAAAATTGTATGAAACAGGAATCAAGAAGGTCAAGCAAGTTGGAGCTTGCATTTTGGGGATTTGGAGCTTCCTTTCAATAGCATTTGATAAATTGGGAAGTGGGAGCTTCCTTCAAGTTGGAGCTTAAGAAACCTGCAAGTTGGAGCTTGTAGAAGATTGTGGGTTGGAGCCTTCAAGTAGGTTGGCACCTACAGGGTTGATGTAATACAAGTTGTAACTTAAAGATTGCATGATAATAAAAACTTTAGTGGATTTCCCATTTGGGTTCCTGCATTACATTATTATGTCCTGATTTATGAATTGGTGTGTTTGTGCTTATTGTTTCAACTATTATTTACTTTAAGAAAAATTTTGTTAAATTCTAATAACATTGATTCACCCTTGTCTCAGTATTATATTGGTTTCTAATACCACCATTTATTTCTATTATTTTATATATGATTAATGGTAACTCTTATCATTTTTTCAATCCAAACACGTGTCAAATGAATAAATGGTCTTTGTAAATGAATAAATGGATATCCATTTATTAGTGCATATTGGAAAATGGCTTGGGATTAGCAATTTATTAGTAGCGAGATGTGCAAATGTCCCTTCATCACCCTCTTATATTTGCAATATCATCATCTAGTCACTAGGGGTAATCACCTCATGACACATACAAGCAAGTTCACTTAATGTCTTTATAGGAGGGAATTTTCCCATCCGTATTGGCATGGATCATATTTCATATTATAAAATATTTTACTTTTACAATGTACAATAAGATATTAACTCTATATTAATTATCTTATGTATTCAAAGGTATCGTCACATTGGACCCCAGTTCATAATGGGGCGACAACGTCACCCACAAAATATTCGTTGTAGGGGGGGTCTGGGGGGGGGCATCTGCGACCTTCGGGAGCCCCCCCTAGCGGGAAGATTGGGGGCAGCACCCCTGAAGCTAAAAATAGATATAAAATTCCCTTGTAAAATGTTGTAATTTCATAGTCAATCTAGGCCATTCATTAGGCAGAGATTTGATAGTAAAGTTATGTTTAATTTAGTGTTTTTTTCCCTAGAAGGCAACCCTCGCTATATATGAGGGAACTGTATTGCGTCTATGTAGATCTATATTCCGAGTGAGGAAGAGAGAGGAGATTGACAGTGAAGAGGGAATTACAATGGATCTGTTGTAGGTTGTATCTCTTCAGTTTGCTGGATAATATAAAAGGAAGGACTAGTTGTTTCTCTGTGGATGTAGCCCAAACTGGGTGAACCACGTATATCTGTGTCTCTCTTGTTTTATGTGTTTTCTCTGTTTATATTTCTGCAATATTTTATGTGTTCCATTGCTCTGTAATATATAATTTGCTAACAATGTGTTGGTGAAATGGTACCAAGTGGTAGGTGAGGTGGCCTCATGAGACAAAAACACATGCATGATATGATTGGTGGAAATATGTGACTGGACGCACAGGTAGTAGACGACATGGAATGCTAACCCAACATGCTAACATCAACAATATGTCATGGTGACATCAATAATTGATGTGGTGAGTGACACATGACATGCTGATTTGGTGTTTTTGGGTGGCCAAGTGAGCCATTTGTAGGTGACACATGACACCACTCAGAAGCCACCATGTGGCCCAAATGACATCAACATGATTTCATCACACATGCAACCTCATATATTTAAGGCACAATTTTTAGACTTCAATCATATCCACAAAGGTGCTATAGCTCAGGAACTTTGGTAGTTTGTGTGCATTTTGAAATTTGGTGCTTTATGCCATATTTGGCATTTCACCAAATGTATAAGTGTAGTTAAAATTGTAGCGAAAATTTTTAACATTTTAGAATTACCAAAAATCAATATTTAAACTCAGTTTTTCATCACTAAACAACAAAATAAAGTTTGAAGACAAATTTTACACATCAATATGAGTTAGCAGATGTGGAAAACAAGAAGAAAATAAGACTAAACCATAAATTAAATGCAAATTAATAGCTGAGGTTAACTAAAGTTTTAATTCTAAAATATTAGACCATATTCTTTATAAGAAAAACTGTATCAACAAGATTTTTGATGATGGAATTATAGATTAGAAAGGCATATTATATTAATGGTGAAGGCGTTTTATGGTGATTTTATGAGAATATATTTATTTGTTTTTGTGAAAGTGATGCCTTCATGCTTTGAGTTTTAAAATTGTATGAAAGAGGAATCAAGAAGGTCAAGCAAGTTGGAGCTTTCATTTTGGGGATTTGGAGCTTCCTTTCAATAGCAATTGATAAATTGGGAAGTGGGAGCTTCCTTCAAGTTGGAGCTTGAGAAACCTGCAAGTTGGAGCTTGTATAAGATTGTGGGTTGGAGCCTTCAATTAGGTTGGCGCCTACAAGGTTGATGTAATACAAGTTGTAACTTAAAGATTGCATGATAATAAAAACTTTAGTGGATTTGCCATTTGGGTTCATGCGTTACATTATTATGTCCTGATTTATGAATTGGTGTGTTTGTGCTTATTGTTTCAACTATTATTTACTTTAAGAAAAATTTGTTAAATTCTAATAACATTGATTCACCCTTGTCTCAGTATTATATTGGTTTCTAATACCACCATTTATTTCTATTATTTTATATATGATTAATGGTAACTCTTATCATTTTTTCAATCCAAACACGTGTCAAATGAATAAATGGTCTTTGTAAATGAATAAATGGATATCCATTTATTAGTGCATATTGGAAAATGGCTTGGGATTAGCAATTTATTAGTAGCGAGATGTGCAAATGTCCGTTCATCACCCTCTTATATTTGCAATATCGTCATCTAGTCACTAGGGGTAATCACCTCATGACACATACAAGCAAGTTCACTTAATGTCTTTATAGGAGGGAATTTTCCCATCCATATTGGCATGGATCATATTTCATATTATAGAATATTTTACTTTTACAATGTACAATAAGAGATTAACTCTATACTAAAAACTAAGTGATAAAACTAGATTGACTCCTTTCAAAAATAAAATGTAGGTATGCAGAAAAATTATGTAGAATTTCAAATAAAGAACTTCAAAACAGTGGCAAGATATGGACTAGATCTCTCCGTGACACAAGATAAAATGTTAGTTCAGCTCAATGAACTAGATTGTATTCCATAAGATGTATTTCAAAGAACCAATATCATCCAACATCAAAGGACAAAATGACATGACAAATTTATCAACTTGAAGGAATTCAAACCAGGCAATTGTGTCCTCCTATTTAATTCCCGATTTAAAGATTTTAAAGGAAATATCCAAACGCACTAGTTATGTCCATATGGAATACCACTAGTTGCACACCATATCAACTTGTATATGGAAAACAAGTTTTTATTCCCATAGAATTTCAAATATATAACTTCAAAACAGTAGCAATATTGGAGGTAGATCTATTAGAGACACAAAAGCAAAGGTTAGCACAACTCAATGAACTGGATGTGGTTCAATAATATGTAGTTAAAAGAACAAAGGTCATTCAACATAAAAGAATAAAATGATGTGACAATTTTATCAAGTTGAAGAAATTCAAACCAGGTGATTGGGCCCTCCTACTTGATTCTTGATTTAAATATTTTAAAGGAAAGCTTAAAACACATTGGTTATGTGCATTGTAGGTTTTAACCCCGTACAGAAATTACCTGCATACGAATTCTAAATCACAGAAAAATTTACAATGCGAGAGCGTAAAATATAAAACACATATACACAGAGATTTCCCACTGGATCCCAAAACCAAGACTACCAGCTTGATTTTTCCTTATGTTCCTTTCAATGTTCCAATACATATTTATACATGCCGAAGAATCCAATACCATGGACCAAAAACCATCGCGTCCAAAGCCATGGACCGAAAGCCATAGGTAGGTTCGCCCAACCTAATATAGGGTTGAAAAAAAAATTTCTCGGGGTGCTGCCCCAGACCCCGTAGAGGGGGGGCTACCCCCCCCTCAAATCCCCCAAACAAGGGGGGTTGTCGCCCACCCTGTGACCCCCCCACTGCACAATCGGCGCAACGAAGGGGCTGTGGAGCCCCCCCTCTACCCCCCCGGTTCACTATGTAGGTTAGTCGTGGAAAGAATATAACACAACCCAATAATCTCCCACTTGTTGTTTTCTTTCCACAAGGGGCCACAGGAGAGCTTAGTCATTTTTGTAGCCCTGAAACGCCCATTGTTTCTCTACACCAAGAGAAATTCTCAGAGCTCACATATTTTTTCAATGCATTTACAGTATTCATCAAAGTGTCCACCTTTACCAGCAACACGCTTTTGTCTTCTATCATATCCCTCACAAAGTGATACTAAACATCAATGTGCTTTGTCTTTGAATGA
Organism: Pinus taeda; assembly: GCA_000404065.3. Classification (NCBI taxonomy): domain Eukaryota; kingdom Viridiplantae; phylum Streptophyta; class Pinopsida; order Pinales; family Pinaceae; genus Pinus; species Pinus taeda. The sequence goes on from APFE030653143.1 coordinate 111,062, forward strand.
TAAGCAGGGTTCTTTGCCATGAAAATTGAACTTTGGCTGTCACAGTCTATCCTTGTAGCTCCTTGTACTAACCCCATACTTGAACACAATCTCTGCAACCAAACTGCTTCCTTGCTTGCATGAGTGGCTGCCATGTATTCTGCCTCTGTAGTTGATAGTGCCACTACAGATTGTTCCTTACTCATCCAACTGACTGCACCTCCAAATAGGTTAAACACATACCCACTTGTAGATCTTCTCTGATCCAGATCTCCAGCCCAGTTTGCATCAACAAAGCCACGGATATCCAACACTCTACCCAATCCTGGTCTTCCTTTGTAGCACAAACCATAATCACTAGTGCCACGCAAATACCTGAAAACCCACTTCACTGTTGTCCAGTGCTCTTTCCCTGGTTTTGACATAAACCTGCTCAATACTCCCACTACATGTGCAATGTATGGTTTAGTACATACCATGGCATACATCAAGCTACCGACTGCACTTGCATATGGAACATGGGACATGTCCCCTTCCTCTTCTTGTGTCTTGGGACACTATTCAGCAGATAACCTCACACCTACAGGAATAGGAACCTTCACCGGTCTACTATCCTGCATATTAAACCTCTGCAATATTGTCTCGACATACTTCCTCTGGTTTAACCAGAGCTTCCTCTTTGCCCGATCTCTTTTAATTTCCATGCCCAAAATATAGTTTGCAGCACCGAGATCTTTCATGTTTAATTTGGAGGACAATTGGGTCTTCAAATCCTGGATAATTTCTTTGTCATTTCCAACCAGCAACATATCATCCACATACAAGACCAGATAAATAACACGGTCACCAATTAATTTAAAATACACACAGTGATCTGCTTGGCTTCTGGTGAAGCCAAGTTCCCGTATAAATGTATCAAATTTCTGATACCACATCCT
>APFE030653144.1:0-12561 GCA_000404065.3 Pinus taeda
TAATTATTATTATGTGATTTGAGTGACTCACAATGTTAAATAGGAACATTTTAACAAATTTGATATTACTAGTTGATTCATAATTTTATTATTAATTATAAATAATTATAATTATACCTTAGTGTTAGGGTAATAGATGTAAACATGATTTTTTGATGGTGCTAAATCCATTTAGGCCATTAAAAAATTATTCAAACACTCTAAAAGTTTAGTGCAACTAATGACTCTAGGGCCTCTATAGGCAAGGCATTTATAGACAAACATTTAATCCACCATACCATTACTCCATAATGGGCTAACTTAGCCCCCATGTGGACATTTAATTTAGGGTACCATTTCCCCATAATGGGCTAGAAAAGGCCTCTAAGCTCAATATATCTAATTGCATTAAAATGATTCCACTAATTCCATAGAATTCTTAAATTTGACGACTTGTTTATAAATAATGTTAGGTAAAAATCAAATATTTAAATATAAAAAATAATGAATTTGTTTTTTTTTATAATTTCAAAATTTTATTTTTATTTTTTACAATAAATTTATTCATCAATCAACCTAAATCATAAAAAAAATTATGTAAATTAATGAAATTCATTTATATTAAATTAAATTAAATTAGTTATTCAGTTTAACCTCAAACAAAACAAAAGTAATAAAATTACAAGCACGGCTAAATGCATTGATAATAATATTACCAATATTACTTTTGGGCTTCATTACTCCATTACGAAATCTACTTCCGTTGGTGGTTTCAATAATATTACTCCATTACGAAATCTACAAATTATGAAATATATAGTACAAATTTAAAGGAATGAACTGTATATTACAGTGGTGAATTGAACATTTAAATTTAGAATTGGAAAAATCTATAGCATTTTACAATGTGATAATGCAAAATTTAATGATAGAAATTTACAAGTATTGAACATTGGTTTTGGAAATTTACAAGTATTGAATATAAAAAAGATATATCAAGGCAAAACTTAATCATAGAAATCCAAAGTATTGAACATTGGTTTTGGAATCTTGAGAAAAAAGAGAATAAAGGAGCTGTTACAGATCTGTAATAAAAGTCAACAGCAACCCTTAAAGACGTTTGAATAAATAGAGAAATCACTAAAACTCTTAAATCTATGCTATCCTATCCCTTCACCACTATGCTCCTTACTACTCTAATCTTCAGGTTCTGCAGCGGTAACCTCCAGAAGTGATGGCCTCCCGCCACGTATGAATCCTAATGGACAAGCAGATTAGTTGGCGTCTTAAATACACTGATTAATGACCCTGTACGTGCTTTGGACTCCGTTTTAGGGTTTATGAAACCGGTTCTACCGGCGGTAACCTATACTGACCGGTCGGCGTTAAACAAAAGGGCGTTGACAACCCAATTGTTAATCATTCCGTCTTTCCAGTTCGCGGGGACACTCCGCCACACTCCACAGCTCTTCTGTGAAAACCCTGTTCCTTCTGCGACTGTGCTAATGTCGGTTCGGTGGTTTACTCCGCCTCCAACAGAGGTCAATGGTAAGCACCTTCGGCTCTCAAGGGTTCAATTACTCTGTTTGTATTGATTTGTCACTGTGAATGTGCGTTCCTTGCTTATTTTCCGTCACGGTACTGGTTATTCATTTAAGGTTCGTTTTGTTTTAGGACCTAACAGGTCTGTCATCCTTCCGGCTTCGGTTCAACTTCGATAACCAGGTATTGCCATTCACTCCATGCTATTTTCACCTCGCTTTGCTATATTTGGTCCTGACCATCTCGGCCACTGTCCTCAGGTTATCACGTTTTGTGTGTTGGGTCTTCTCCTCGTCGCTTGGCTGTCTGGTAAACCCTTAACGCCTTCCCTTTGTCTATTTTCGTTACTGTTTTGACACAAACATATGTATGTACAGGGTTTAACTCTCCGCCATTTATCCTTGCAGGTGAATGCTGGTCCGGTTGTTCGACTCACGGTGCTGCTGCTCGCATAGTTCCCTCAATTCTTCCGGGTAGTGACTTGATATACTCCTGTAGTATTGTTACTGTAGTCTATGTCGCTTCTCTAGATTTTCTTTACGGCAACAGGGTGTGGTCTTGGTCTGCAGTCTTTAGAAATGTCATTGTAATCTTAGCTTCGACTTCCCTCTGTGTAATTTATTTAAATGGTATCTATGTTCTCAAACCCTCGTGGGTTTTTCTGGACTTCGGCTCTGTGTATGCAATCCGGTCCTTGCTTCTGTTAAGGTGATGGTCGTGGGTTTTGAACCCTGCTCTACTCGGCTATATAGATTCACAGTTTTGAACCGAGGTTTTTTTTTGACCAAACCCTGGTCTACTCTCCCGAACTGTTATGTATGTAAGGTTTCGACCTGTATCAATTAATTCAATAATACATTTGCAACTTTTCTTTTCCTGTAGAGTACTCGGTGGACACCGAACTCACACTACATGCATTTTATGTTAAATGTGTTCAACTGTAACTTGGTTCCAGTTTATTGTTCCGGCCTTATGGCTACATAAAATTTGTGGTTATGCGATGTCTGGCTGTCGTTACATATATTAAATGAGAAAAAATAAAACTCTGATTCTTATTCCATCGTTCTGTTTGCCTGTAACTATTCTTTACATTATTATGCGCAAAGGAAAGAATGCCTATATTCTCGGTTATAATGTATTATCAGAAAAGTAGGGTAATCGCTGTTGAAGTACCTGCTTTCTGTTCACATGTGCTGGTTCAGTTACCTTTCTGGTTCTGTTGTAAATATTGTTTTTTTTGTTGCCTGAGTTTCTTCCGCCACGTCTTCCTCCGGGTGTACACTTGTGTGTACAGTCGAGCCTGTGCGTTGGTGGGAGGGTGCTGTTTGATTGCGCCCGCTCCACTTACAATCGTCTTGACTTCTTCTGTGGTGGAATTTACAATACACAAAAAATATATATGCCGGATCTTACAGTACACAGAAATAATTTACTGTAGTAAGATATTTGTAACAGTGATGAAAATAACAAGCAATTTAATGAATCGTTATTTTTAGGAAAAAAAATGACTGTGTGTTTCTATTCTGTTTTTTTTTCAAAATCTGAGAGAGGGAGAACCCCCTACAATCCTTTCTTGTCCTCTTTATTCAGAGTGTCCAACTGTTCCTGTTCGGTTGGAACCAACCCAACAGACTGACAACTGTTTGCTAATAACTGTTCTAAACCGACACAATGCTCCTTGTAAACAAAAACAAATTAAATCTAGCAAATCAATGTTTTCGTTTCTAACTCCTAGGTAAAACAAAATAAATGTATGGCTGAATAAAAGTAAATAGAAATAGTAAAATAAAAGTAACCAACAAGGTGTCCAAATTCTGCTTGAGACTGCGCCTTACTCTGCCTCCTCAGAGCTGGATGCTCCTGCATCAGGCTCCTGGGGTGACAAAAAGTCATGGCTCCGTTCCATGAGGTCTTTAACAGAGTAGCCTGCCTGCTGGATCTGTTTCTCATTGAGCCATGAACTGTCCTCTATGGGACGGTTCCTCCACTTCACCAGATATCTCAAATATTCCTTCCTCCGTGTACGCTTTGCTACCTGTGTATCCAAGATCCCCTCAATTTCGACGGGTGGTGCCATCGGCAACTGTCTCGTCCATACATCTCCTTTCAACTGGGTGTCCCGTGGTGTCCCTGCCGCCGCTTCATCTACTGAACCTGCGATATAAGGGAACAGATCTGCCACATTAAAGATAGGGGAAATACCAATCCCTGGTGGCAACTGTATCTCGTAAGCGTTCGCAGAAAATTTGCGAATGATCTTGCAGGGTCCGATTTTCTTGAACTTTAGCTTGTTGTACGCTCGCTTAGGAAATCGCTCTTTGCGTAAATACGCGAGAACTTCATCCCCAACATTAAACTATACTTCCCTGCGTTTGGTATCAGCTCGCTGTTTGTACCTCTGGCCGCTGTCCTGTAATTTGAGTTTTACCTGTTCATGTAGTTTGCTCATAGCTTGGGTGAAATCTTCGCCATCAGCACTCCGCTTCTCCAGTTTGCCCAAATCGCGTAACTCGTGCACTCCTCGCGGGTGCATACCGTACAATATTTGGAAAGGACTGTAGCCTGTGCTACGGTTGGGAGAATCATTATACGCAAATTCTGCCTGTGCCAACACACGATCCCAAGTACGAGAGTTTTCGCCCGTTAAACTTCTGAGCAAATTTCCCAGACTCCTGTTCACTACCTCTGTCTGTCCGTCCGTCTGTGGATGGTAGGCGGAGCTAAACTGCAATTGTGTGTCTAGTTTTTTCCACAAGGTTCTCCAAAAGTGACCAGTAAATTTGACATCTCTGTCTGAAATGATACTTCGTGGAAGTCCATGTAACCGTACAACCTCTGTAAAGAAAAGGTGCGCTATGTAAGTAGCGTCACTGGTTTTTCTGCACGGTACAAAGTGTGCCATCTTCGAAAATCGGTCGACTACAACCATCATTGAATCAAATCCGCGCTGTGTTTTTGGTAATCCGAGTACAAAATCCATACTGACCGAATCCCACGGTCGACTAGGGACGGGTAATGGTATATAAAGGCCAGTGTTTTGACTGTGACCTTTTGCCAATTGACAAATTCTGCACCTGGCCACATATCTCTGTACATCTCGCTGCATTTTAGGCCAAAAATAAAAGTGTTGTACCTGAGCGATAGTTTTGTCAATCCCAAAGTGTCCTGCCAATCCTCCGCTATGTTTTTCCTGTATAATATTGTCTCGCATAGAACAGTTTGGAATACATAACTGCCCCCCTTTGAACAGCAAACCCTCCTGAAGGTTATAGTCCAGCCACTTGCTGTCATTTCGCAATAACGGGTTTTGACAAGCCTCATAGGCTTCCATAAACTCGTTGTCCGTCGGATACAGCTCTTTCAAGTGTTCAAATCCTAATATTTGCATGGTGCTCTCCTGCAACAGTAACGTTCTCCTACTGAGTGCGTCTGCTACTTTATTCGACTGCCCACTAATATGCTTTAGTACAAAAGTGAAACTTTGCAGATACTCAACCCAGGCTGCATGCTTATGGTTTAGTTTATGCTGTTGCATGATATACTGTAACGCAGAATTATCAGAAAATAAGACAAATTCGTTACCTAGTAGATAATGCCGCCAATGCTTTAAAGCCTGCACAATGGCATAGAACTCTTTGTCATAGGTCGAGTACTTCTGTCTGCTCTCGTTCAGCTTCTCGCTGAAGTAAGCAACGGGTCTGTCCTCCTGGCTGAGTACTGCTCCAATGGCCGTACCACTGGCGTCGCAACGAACTTGAAAAAGTTTGTTGAAATCTGGCAGTCTCAATATGGGTCTTTCAGTAATCTTTTTCTTTAAGATCTGAAAGCTGTTTTCTGCTGCTGCTGTCCAGTGAAAAGGCTGATTCACTTTTTTAATCGTGTCCAACATGGGTGCGCAAATCTCGCTGAAATTCCTAATGAACTTCCTGTAAAAACTGGCAAGTCCATGGAAACTTCGCACGTCAAACAAACTCTTCGGAGAGGGCCAGCTAACTATAGCTGCCACTTTCTCTGGGTCAATTTTTAATTCATTCTCCGCAATAACAAAACCTAGATATATCAATTCTTTCTGGAAAAAAGTGCATTTCTTCAAATTAATTAACAGCTTGTTTTGCTGTAATTTCCTTAACACACTCTGTAAATGCCTGAAATGATCCTCCTTCGTTTTACTGAATATCAAAATATCATCCAAGTAAACTATAACAAACTTACCGTTGAATTCTTTCAGCACTTCATTCATCAATCGCATGAATGTGCTGGGAGCGTTACTCAAACCAAATGGCATCACCAACCATTCGTACAAGCCTTCGTTTGTTTTGAATGCAGTTTTCCATTCATCTCCCTCACGAATCCTGATCTGGTGATACCCGCTTTTCAGATCAATCTTTGAAAAGTAGGTCGCTCCACTTAGGCAATCCATCATATCATCCATCCTGGGTAAAGGAAACCTGTATCTAACAGTAATCTTGTTAATAGCCCTGGAATCTGTACACATCCTCCATTCCCCACCTTTCTTGGGAGCCAAAACAGTGGGTACTGCACAAGGACTCATGCTTTCCCGAATCAAGCCCTTGTCCAACAATTCTTGGACCTGTTTTCTAATCTCTTCATGGTCCTTGGGACTCATACGGTAGGCTGCTTTGTTTGGCAGACTTGCCCCTGGTATAAAGTCGATGCAATGACTAATACCCCTTCTCGGTGGCAACTCATCTGGAAGATCATCCACAACAATGTCTCCAAAATCTTGTAGCAACCTCTGAACGTCCTCTGGTAAATCTGAAACCTGTGTGTGGAGTACCACTGTCCTTGGTCTCCTTATGACAGCAAAATTTATCTCGCTGTCTTCAATCTGCTTTATGAACTCTTTCCCTCCTAACAACAGTGCCTTCACTCCGCTAGCTTCTGCTGTGTTTTCTTCCTTAATGGGTACAAGCGTATGCTTGATCCCATCTTTCACAAATTTATAACAATTAGTTTTTCCATCGTGAATTGCCCCCCTGTCGAACTGCCACGGTCGTCCCAACAACAGATGACAGACATCCATGGGCATCACGTCACAAAGGATTTTGTCCTTATATTTCCCAATCTGAAACTCTACTTCGCACTGTTCATCAACCAATAGTTGATGTCCCTTCTGCAACCACGATACCTTGTAGGGAGTGGGATGTTTCAGTTTCTTTAATCCCAATTTTTCCACCATCTCTACAGCTACCAGGTTATCGGTACTTCCGCTGTCGACAATCACTTTGCAGCATTTGCCTTGGGATTTGCAGACAATGCGAAACAATGCCTTCCGCTAATCTGGCTCCACAGATTCCTTGGCTGCCTTTAACAGTACCTTGTTCATCACCAAGGCTTCACCTATCTCGGGTGCGTTCTCCGCTTCCTGAGGTGTCTCTTCCGCATCCTCTGGTTGCGCAACATAGGTTCCTCTTCCGCCTGCTGGTTCGCCCTCTGGACAGTCATAAGACTTATGCCCCAACTTATGACAACGGTAACACTGGACAGTTCCTCTGCCCCGACCAAAGCCTCGTCCTCTCTGAGCTGGTCGTCCTTCCCGGTTACTGTTGTCCCTCTCTGCTGTACCAGTAGACTTAGAGCTGCTGCCTTCCTCATTCGAAACTGTACCTCTACCTCTGCCATACACTTTGCCTTTGCCTCTGCCAGAACCTCCTCCTCTCCGGGAGTTCTGTTTCCTATTTATCTTCTCTTCAGCCTTCAATGCAAACTGATAGGCTTCTTCTAATGTCTGCGGCGAAAGGATACCAATTTCGTCTAAAATCTCCCCTCTCAAGCCATTTACATACCTGGCCATCTTCTCTGAGGTATCATCCACATATCCTGCTCGCAGATTTAATTTGTAGAATTCCTCTGTAAATTCTCTCACAGTCATTCCCCTCTGTTTCAGGTTCTGTACCTGCCTGTACAACATTATATGATAGTCCTTCGGTAAGAACTTCTCCTTCAGCTTTGCTTCCATCCTAGCCCATTTCTTGATAGGCTGTTTGCCTAACCTCCTCCTTTCTGCCTGCACACTGTCCCACCACAAGGACGCATGTCCTTTCAACTTGGTGGCGGCGAATCTCACCTGTTTGTCTTCGCTGGTTTCTTCAAACTCAAAGAATTTATTCACTTCACTTAACCAGTCTAACAACACTTCTGCCGATAAACTCCCATCATAGGTAGGCAACTCATGCTTCGGTTTATGGCTGGATAGCAATACTGATTTTAACAATCTCAGTTCTGGTGTTATTCCTTCAAACTCATCCTGCTCTGGCTCAACAGCCTCTTCATCACTGTTATCTGCTGGATTTCTTCTTCCTCCAGCCTCTATCACTGCTAATCTCTCTCTCAAAACTCTTATCTCTTCTCTTAATCCATCATCCACTGGTCTATGAACCATTCGTCCTCTGCCTCTTCCTCTTCCTCTTGCTCTTCCTCTTACCTCACCCTCGCCTTCTGCTTGTTCCATTGATTTTTCCTTTAATTAAAAAAAAAATAAACCTGCTCTGATACCACTTATGATGGCCTCCCGCCACGTATGAATCCTAATGGACAAGCGAATTAGCTGGCGTCTTAAATACACTGATTAATGACCCTGTACATGCTTTGGACTCCGTTTTAGGGTTTATGAAACCGGTTCTACTGGCGGTAACCTATACTGACCGGTCGGCGTTAAACAAAAGGGCGTTGACAACCCAATTGTTAATCATTCCGTCTTTCCAGTTCGCGGGGACACTCCGCCACACTCCACAGCTCTTCTGTGAAAACCCTGTTCCTTCTGCGACTGTGCTAATGTCGGTTCGGTGGTTTACTCCGCCTCCAACAGAGGTCAATGGTAAGCACCTTCGGCTCTCAAGGGTTCAATTACTCTGTTTGTATTGATTTGTCACTGTGAATGTGCGTTCCTTGCTTATTTTCCGTCACGGTACTGGTTATTCATTTAAGGTTCGTTTTGTTTTGGGACCTAACAGGTCTGTCGTCCTTCCGGCTTCGGTTCAACTTCGATAACCAGGTATTGCCATTCACTCCATGCTATTTTCACCTCGCTTTGCTATATTTGGTCCTGACCATCTCGGCCACTGTCCTCAGGTTATCACGTTTTGTGTGTTGGGTCTTCTCCTCGTCGCTTGGCTGTCTGGTAAACCCTTAACGCCTTCCCTTTGTCTATTTTCGTTACTGTTTTGACACAAACATATGTATGTACAGGGTTTAACTCTCCGCCGTTTATCCTTGCAGGTGAATGTTGGTCCGGTTGTTCGACTCACGGTGCTGCTGCTCGCATAGTTCCCTCAATTCTTCCGGGTAGTGACTTGATATACTCCTGTAGTATTGTTACTGTAGTCTATGTCGCTTCTCTAGATTTTCTTTACGGCAACAGGGTGTGGTCTTGGTCTGTAGTCTTTAGAAATGTCATTGTAATCTTAGCTTCGACTTCCCTCTGTGTAATTTATTTAAATGGTATCTATGTTCTCAAACCCTCGTGGGTTTTTCTGGACTTCGGCTCTGTGTATGCAATCCGGTCCTTGCTTCTGTTAAGGTGATGGTCGTGGGTTTTGAACCCTGCTCTACTCGGCTATATAGATTCACAGTTTTGAACCAAGGTTTTTTTTTGACCAAACCTTGGTCTACTCTCCCGAACTGTTATGTATGTAAGGTTTCGGCCTGTATCAATTAATTCAATAATACATTCGCAACTTTTCTTTTCCTATAGAGTACTCGATGGACACCGAACTCACATTACATGCATTTTATGTTAAATGTGTTCAACTGTAATTTGGTTCCAGTTTATTGTTCCGGCCTTATGGCTACATAAAATTTGTGGTTATGCGATGTCTGGCTGTCGTTACATATATTAAATGAGAAAAAATAAAACTCTGATTTTTATTCCATCGTTCTGTTTGCCTGTAACTATTCTTTACATTATTATGCGCAAAGGAAAGAATGCCTATATTCTCGGTTATAATGTATTATCAGAAAAGTAGGGTAATCGCTGTTGAAGTACCTGCTTTCTGTTCACATGTGCTGGTTAAGTTACCTTTCTGGTTCTGTTGTAAATATTGTTTTTTTGTTGCCTGAGTTTCTTCCGCCGCGCCTTCCTCCGGGTGTACACTTGTGTGTACAATCGAGCCTGTGCGTTGGTGGGAGGGTACTGTTTGATTGCGCCCACTCCACTTACAATCGTCTTGACTTCTGCTGTGGTGGAATTTACAATACACAAAAAATATATATGCCGGATCTTACAGTACACAGAAATAATTTACCGTAGTAAGATATTTGTAACAGTGATGAAAATAACAAGCAATTTAATGAATCGTTATTTTTAGGAAAAAAAATGACTGTGTGTTTCTATTCTGTTTTTTTTTCAAAATCTGAGAGAGGGAGAACCCCCTACAATCCTTTCTTGTCCTCTTTATTCAGAGTGTCCAACTGTTCCTGTTCGGTTGGAACCAACCCAACAGACTGACAACTGTTTGCTAATAACTGTTCTAAACCGACACAATGCTCCTTGTAAACAAAAACAAATTAAATCTAGCAAATCAATGTTTTCGTTTCTAACTCCTAGGTAAAACAAAATAAATGTATGGCTGAATAAAAGTAAATAGAAACAGTAAAATAAAAGTAACCAACAAGGTGTCCAAATTCTGCTTGAGACTGCGCCTTACTCTGCCTCCTCAGAGCTGGATGCTCCTGCATCAGGCTCCTGGGGTGACAAAAAGTAATGGCTCCGTTCCATGAGGTCTTTAACAGAGTAGCCTGCCTGCTGGATCTGTTTCTCATTGAGCCATGAACTGTCCTCTATGGGACGGTTCCTCCACTTCACCAGATATCTCAAATATTCCTTCCTCCGTGTACGCTTTGCTACCTGTGTATCCAAGATCCCCTCAATTTCGACGGGTGGTGCCATCGGCAACTGTCTCGTCCATACATCTCCTTTCAACTGGGTGTCCCGTGGTGTCCCTGCCGCCGCTTCATCTGCTGAACCTGCGATATAAGGGAACAGATCTGCCACATTAAAGATAGGGGAAATACCAATCCCTGGTGGCAACTGTATCTCGTAAGCGTTCGCAGAAAATTTGCGAATGATCTTGCAGGGTCCGATTTTCTTGAACTTTAGCTTGCTGTACGCTCGCTTAGGAAATCACTCTTTGCGTAAATACGCGAGAACTTCATCCCCGACATTAAACTGTACTTCCCTGTGTTTGGTATCAACTCGCTGTTTGTACCTCTGGCCGCTATCCTGTAATTTGAGTTTTACCTGTTCATGTAGTTTGCTCATAGCTTGGGCGAAATCTTCGCCATCAGCACTCCGCTTCTCCAGTTTGCCCAAATCGCGTAACTCGTGCACTCCTCGCGGGTGCATACCGTACAATATTTGGAAAGGACTGTAGCCTGTGCTACGGTTGGGAGAATCATTATACGCAAATTCTGCCTGTGCCAACACACGATCCCAAGTACGAGAGTTTTCGCCCGTTAAACTTCTGAGCAAATTTCCCAGACTCCTGTTCACTACCTCTGTCTGTCCGTCCGTCTGTGGATGGTAGGCGGAGCTAAACTGCAATTGTGTGTCTAGTTTTTTCCACAAGGTTCTCCAAAAGTGACCAGTAAATTTGACATCTCTGTCTGAAATGATACTTCGTGGAAGTCCATGTAACCGTACAACCTCTGTAAAGAAAAGGTGCGCTATGTAAGTAGCGTCACTGGTTTTTCTGCACGGTACAAAGTGTGCCATCTTCGAAAATCGGTCGACTACAACCATCATTGAATCAAATCCGCGCTGTGTTTTTGGTAATCCGAGTACAAAATCCATACTGACCGAATCCCACGGTCGACTAGGGACGGGTAATGGTATATAAAGGCCAGTGTTTTGACTGTGACCTTTTGCCAATTGACAAATTCTGCACCTGGCCACATATCTCTGTACATCTCGCTGCATTTTAGGCCAAAAATAAAAGTGTTGTACCTGAGCGATAGTTTTGTCAATCCCAAAGTGTCCTGCCAATCCTCCGCTATGTTTTTCCTGTATAATATTGTCTCGCATAGAACAGTTTGGAATACATAACTGCCCCCCTTTGAACAGCAAACCCTCCTGAAGGTTATAGTCCAGCCACTTGCTGTCATTTCGCAATAACGGGTTTTGACAAGCCTCATAGGCTTCCATAAACTCGCTGTCCGTCGGATACAGCTCTTTCAACTGTTCAAATCCTAATATTTGCATGGTGCTCTCCTGCAACAGTAACGTTCTCCTACTGAGTGCGTCTGCTACTTTATTCGACTGCCCACTAATATGCTTTAGTACAAAAGTGAAACTTTGCAGATACTCAACCCAGGCTGCATGCTTATGGTTTAGTTTATGCTGTTGCATGATATACTGTAACGCAGAATTATCAGAAAATAAGACAAATTCGTTACCTAGTAGATAATGCCGCCAATGCTTTAAAGCCTGCACAATGGCATAGAACTCTTTGTCATAGGTCGAGTACTTCTGTTTGCTCTCGTTTAGCTTCTCGCTGAAGTAAGCAACGGGTCTGTCCTCCTGGCTGAGTACTGCTCCAATGGCCGTACCACTGGCGTCGCAACGAACTTGAAAAAGTTTGTTGAAATCTGGCAGTCTCAATATGGGTCTTTCAGTAATCTTTTTCTTTAAGATCTGAAAGCTGTTTTCTGCTGCTGCTGTCCAGTGAAAAGGCTGATTCACTTTTTTAATCGTGTCCAACATGGGTGCACAAATCTTGCTGAAATTCCTAATGAACTTCCTATAAAAACTGGCAAGTCCATGGAAACTTCGCACGTCAAACAAACTCTTCGGAGAGGGCCAGCTAACTATAGCTGCCACTTTCTCTGGGTCCATTTTTAATTCATTCTCCGTAATAACAAAACCCAGATATATCAATTCTTTCTGGAAAAAAGTGCATTTCTTCAAATTAATTAACAACTTGTTTTGCTGTAATTTCCTTAACACACACTGTAAATGCCTGAAATGATCCTCCTTCGTTTTACTGAATATCAAAATATCATCCAAGTAAACTATAACAAACT
>APFE030653145.1:0-44944 GCA_000404065.3 Pinus taeda
TGAGCATAGGGATGTTCCCCTCCCAGGAACTAGATCATCTGTTTCACCGACACTCGTCCTTTCCACTATACCATAGCATTCTTTTATTCTTTTTAGAGCTTAACAGAAAAATACAAAAAAATTAAATATTCCAAAAAGCGGGAACGGGACAGTATTTCCACTTATTATTGGCAGCAAGAGTCAGTCGTGTCGCCCTTGAACAACGCACTCAAAACAAAGTCTCCTCCGCATGGGTGGGATTTAGCTTGACTTAGGTTTGCCATAACCACTGTTCTTGAGTCAGTTCTCCCCCGATTGGTTATCTCTTCCAGTCATATGGAGGGTTCGTTCGTGCCTCCTCCACAACAAACTTATACAGATTCATCATATGCTGCCATAGTCACATTGAGTCGTGCTTTTGTTCAAGGGAAGTTAGCCTGAGTCGGCCTCTCTGCGGTGTCTCTTGACTCATTTTTCAGTCGGCCATCCCGGTTGTCAGTATCATGTCTTACATAACATCAGTTATATTGGTCCTATACTCATGCTGGTTTGAGAAGGTCCCCATTCACTTCTTGCTGGTGGGCCTTGTCCTTATCAACGACGACATCTTGCTCTGAGGGCAGGCCTAGAGTTTCACCCTGGCGCTATTTTCATTATTGATAGGTTACCTTGTGCTCAGCATTGATCAGTATCATGGGTCTTTGACTAAGTGGTTTCCCTTGTGTTCGATGTCAGCCTTCATTATCACACATTGGGATTCGTGCGGTACCTTGGTTTCCATTTGACCCTATTGATGGATACCTCGCCTCTGTGTCATCTTTCATTATTGGTTGGTTCAGAGGGTTTCTGCTGTGCGCTAGCTACATCTTGTGTACGCCGGAAACGTACCTCGGTTCGGTTACTACATCTTTCTTTGTCCGATTCCTTCCACATTATTGTCCTACGGGTTACACTCGTGCTAGATTGATGAAGGATGCCTTAATTCCTTCCTTCTAGCGGATCTTTCCCTATCGACTCCGACTCATTGCTCCGGGGCAAAGATCTAGAGTCCATTTGGCAGTACCTTGGGGTTTGCAGTCATTAGTGGCAGATCCTTCGCTATCGACAGTGGGAAACCATCATTGTCTCATGATCGATAGATTCTTACAGGTGTTCGACTCCAGCTCATTTATTCGCACTTGTTGGTTTGTACTGGGTACCTTGACGGTCATTATCATTATCGGTGAGAAGTCTCGCGTTTGTTAACGGTATACATCAATGACCGGTAATCAAACGATTTCTCACATGGTTGACTTCAGAGCATTTATTCCCATGGTGTAGAAATGTACCACGGCGGTCGGTGAAGACCTCAGGTTGTATCAGCATTCATTAGTTCACTTGACAGTTGCTCCTGTTGCTGCTAGTTGATACCACTCCACCTTATATGTTGCAGTCAGTCATGGCGACATTCTATATGCTGGCACCTGAGTTTGTGGTGTAGTACCATCCTTTTCCATCATGTTCAGTTGGTACCTTTTGGGATCAGTCTTTGATATCAGTGATCCGTTGTATTTCTCAGCATCATTGACAGTTTTATATGTGATATTCAGACATGTACTTGTTTCGATCATGATTAGATGATCCATTATGTATTTTCCAGTCATTTATACTTAGTGGATCCGCTTGTACTTGATATGTGGACGTGCTTTTCTTTCTCTGAGCATGGGTATGCCCGCCTCAGATGGTGTTTCTTTCTGATCTCCTTTTGTGGCTTGGCAGGTTGAATTCTGGTGAAGTACTCCTCGGTTTTTGGCAGATTTCATTTCCATGTACTTGCTTAATATATTTCGGCCATCATGTACCCCTTCTGACCTCATATATTAGGGGGCATCTGTTATAGCTCCAAATCTCACTATTATGGTTTGTGATGCTGCAATCATGGCCTAGGGCAACACCTCCTTCCAGACCTGGTCCAAAATCTAAAAAACAGTGTTTTATTCCCTGTACATGACATTGCCCTGAGTTAAACGCGTGTATACGCGGGTTCATATATACCCAACCCACGTATATGTATTAAAACACTTAAAAAAATATAAAACTCCTTAATTTCGGGCGGAGATCGCGGGTTTTACCTGCTGACCACCTGTTAGTGCCCGTGGCCTCAACTGTCCCCAACCAATTCCTAACTAAAAAACTACTTTGGAATTGGTATAAAAAGACACCAAAGGGAAGGCCTAAGGGAAGAGAGAAGAGAGAGAAAGGTTATTATACTGAGATTTCCCCTGATCAGGTCTGAAGACCCTTGTGCCTTCTGCACTTCCCCATTTGTACAGGAAACCCTTGTTTCCTTATGATTGGATGTTCATCCCTTAGTTATGACATCTTGGAGTGAGTATTGGAAGGAGACCTACTAGAGGCTTGAGGCGGGACGGATCCAGAAGGAGGCTGAGCTTTGAGCTTGCAGAAGTGGTTCAGGTGATATTGCTCTTTTCTGTACTATTCTATTTGTCTAATAAAGAAACACGTCTTGTTCCCAATATGCTTCTTTCTTTATGTTAATGATTTTCATGTTCGAATTTCATGTATGAATGGATGTCTAAAAGTTTATAACTAACTCCTTTCTTGTATAACATAAAGATGATTTTCATATAAATCTTTGTCCATATACTGCTGCATTCTTTGGAATTGTTGGTTTTGCAGGGAAAAGGAGCGGAAGGGACGCGAAGAAGGGTTTGGACCCTTGAGGAAATACCCGAACGTAGGACCTAAGGTACGTCCTTCTTACTTTAGAAATAGCTTTTTCTAGCATAATGGTTGTGTGTGTGCATGTTTCTTGATTTAGACAACTTTCAGTCTGCTAGGGTTCCACCCAAGAGCCTTAGGGGATAAAATCCCTCAACAATGTTTGAAGCAAGTTATTTTGTAGGATCACAAGCATGATTTCATCCTTGGAAAATATTTGGAAGGTCATAGTAGTCATTGAGCTACTTGGATTAGTTTGCTTATTCCCAAATCTAAATTTGTGGAAGTCCCTCGTGCGAAATAGTAGTAAATTTCTGCTATTTTTTAGAACATGCTATTGAGCTTCAATCAAGTTGATTCCACCTGAATTAGATAAAAAACAAATCCAGTTAATAAAATAATTTACGCCATTACATTTTCACTTGATTAGGTTACGCATTTGATATATTAACTAGCTCACTAGTTCTTGAATTTCTAGATTTTAAACTAGTAATTTTCTACTATTTTTTAGCATTTTTTAATAGGGGTATTTTTGAGTGACTCCACTTGGAATGGATACCTAACGCATCATAGTCAATAAAAAAATTTGTCCCATATAATTTGGATTTGATTTTCTTTGTCATCTGGTGATTATATATTCATGTAGCAAATTTGTAACTTCCTTTAGCAGCTTGTAGTAGCTTCCTGCAACATTCTTCCAACATGTATATACTTACCCAAATTTGCTCAAAAGATTGGGTTTTGTCCCTTAGGGTTGAATCATAACCATTAGGCTCTAAGTAAATGGTTTAGAAGGAATAAAAACCACTTAGGACTTGGAATTTTACCCCTACAAAACATCTTAACATTTTGGGTTAATGGATAGATTTATGAAAATAATAATACAATGATGAATTTCTTGATTGCCACATCCAATGAACTTTGTCAATGGATATGAACTCTTTGAAATGTTATGATTGATTTTTAGTTCATGATATTTTATTTATGTAATTAGAATAGGTTTTCTTTCCTTGTATTTTCTTTCCTTCAATAGGTTAAGGTTTCCATTTTGAGCATTTTCCTTTCTGTAATTAGTTTAGGTTCTGATTGCATTACATTCACTCCATTACATCATGACAGAGAAGGAAGGACACATTGTATGCTACACATATAATGTTGATACCTCTTAAGTTTGTATGAACCTTGGGTTGATAATTAAATTTGGTAGCCTTGGGAGTTGCAACATTCTTGTTGCAATACTGAGGCAAATCACAAAGTGAGACTTGTTATTTATAGCATTTATTTTAGTTACAATACTGTGGGTAAATACTATGGGTAGATACCGTAGGTGGATACCATGGGTTAATACCATGAAACTTTCCATTTAGATCAATCTTACCCCCTTAGGAAGCAATGGTCCTCATTGCATGAAGTTCCCTCCTGAGAAGCCTTTTTATGAATAGGAGAAAATGAAGGGATAGGTTTTCTGTGATTATCCCATAATTTTGGGTTTGTGGATGAACCAAAACTAGGTGCTAATGAATACAAGGGTTTTTTGTGGTTTACCCATAACTAAGGGTTTGTGGATGACCCATAACCATGATGAATGAATATATGAGGATAGAGATACCCTATAATGCTTGTATGCCAAAGTTTATACTAACAGTGTGCAGCCTAACAAATGGACTCCGATGGTAAGGGTTTTGTGTGGGTTACCCATAATCGTGATGAACAAAGTTCTAAGGATAGAGATACCCTGCAATTCCTACGGTCCAACTATGATGTTGACAGTGTGCAACCTAACAAATGGACTTTGGTGGTAAGGGTTTTGTGTGGTTTACCCATAATCATGGGTCTATGGGTGACCCATAACCAAACTGAGATAGTTTGGTTTCCAATCAACCTGGTAGATATTTGTAGGATTCTCTTTGTAAATTCTCACAAGACCCTTTTCAATAAATGTATCAAGAAATCCACTATGCATCTATTATGCTTAAATGGAACATCCTTTCTAGGTAAGCCATATAAGCTGAAGTTTGGCCCCTTCTATTTTTTGATGCTCTTGAAGCTAGAATGAGATCACAATATGAATGCTTTATTTGTACGAAATTCAAGGCCCTCACCTTCTTGGCAAGTTGAACTGGATTAATCTATCTGTCTTTGAATGGAAATATAACAAAAATATATTCACCTCCATAAAATTGTGAAATTGGGTAAACATGTAAAACATGAACTTTAATAAAGTTATTTTTCCCCATGAATGATGGTGCAAGTGCATAAATAGAGAAAAAAAAATGATGAAGCTTGGACAAATCTTGCCAACGTGATGGGATGGATGCATGGTAAATTGGGGGAAAGTCTTTGTTTAGAATTTTTGAATGTTTAATGTAGGAGAAGTTTTTATTTCTTTTAATAAGTGGAGGAGATATTTTCTGTTGTAAATATGGTTTTTTTTAGTATCCTTTGTTTTGTAGAAACGATGAAACAATTCATCTCTTATGATTCTTGGTTGACCCATGTTAGTTTTATTTTTAAAGAGAACGAGTGTCTAGAAGAAAAAGAGAGGAGGATAAAACAAAGCTTGTAGTTCTCTATGAAATTCAAGTCCTGTAGGTTACAAACCATTGTACTTTCCTTTTATGCATATTGTTCCTTTGAGATGATAATGGTCAATTGATAATGCCAGAGCATCTAAGATATTTGTTTTATGGATTTTGGTTTTGGTTTTTATGGAGGACAAATACATAGAAAAAATTGTAAGAATGATATATTAATTCTCTTAGGTTGTACTAATAGATAATCAAAGGGCTTCTATTTAACTTCACACAATGATTTGAATTTATAAGGTGAGTAGAAAGAATAGTAAGGAGATATGATTAATTTTGATTTCAGAGAGAAAGATAAATTATCATAAGTGGGAAAACCTTTGTCCAATGTTCAAAAGTTAAACAAAATATGCTTAAATTTACATAAGGTGATGATAATTTTGTGATCTAGAGGGAGCTTTTCAGATAGACCGTTCAATATCTCAGTCTCTTTATGATAATAACTTTAGAAGTAATTTTAAGAATAATTGTAACACATTTATTCTCACCTGATATCCCTGTAAAACTTAAGCATATGAAGAATAAACATAATGAATGAAAGACATGACAAATTTATAGAAGAAAACGAGACTGTATGACACCAACTTGAGAATCCTTTGCTTTATTATCAGTGATCTAGAAAAATCTTCTACATCCGTGCTTTACAAAATTTCTTATGGAAATGTCCCACATTTAATAACTCATAGAAGAGAGTTATTTATACAAATTTTAAACAAAATATCATAAACTGATTACAAAATAGCTTGAAATAAGATAGCAAAATAAAAATTGTTGCATGATGTGTCCCTATTAGATAGGAAGTTGTTGATAATTTTTCCTTCAAAATCTATTGTTGTTGTATTCTTATTGGAATGAAAAGTTAATCAATTGTTTCACATAATTGATCCCACCTTTTCTCACTAGGTATCTTGAGATTTAGCATCCTTCTAAGTATCTCATCAACTTTGGTATATCTCTCAAAATTGGTCTTAGTGAGAAAAAGGTGTCCAAATTCATATTTGATGTTGAGGTCAGAGCTCAAGGCTTCCAAAAATGCTTTTCCAGTAATCTATCTTTTTATCCCTCAAATTGACTATTGTCTGTTGCAATAGTATATAGTCTCTCACAGTAATCCTCCAATTTTACTAGCTGATCATTTGGTGACACTATTTCTAGTAACCCTTTCTTATGCAACATACTGAATTTAGAATGAAACTTTCTAACTGTAGTGTTCAAAGATTCACATTTTGTTTTTAGAGTTTAGTACCTTGATCATCATTGATGCCTCTTTGGGTTTTGTATCGAATGCTATCTTCTAGGTCTCTATCTTTGCCCCACAATTAGCAATCAGTTCTTGCTGCTCAAAAATGATTTGTATGGACGGCCATACTTCTGTTATAGAGTGGCTAATATCTAACCAGATGTCTTGTTTGGCTTGGGCCAAAGTGTCTGCCATTAGAGTCTTGCATTCTAATTGTTTAACCTTGAGCTCTAACTTGTGTGACTTTTGTATTTTCTCTACATACAGGGTATCATTTTTTACCTTCTGTGACTCCCGGGCTTGGAACTTCTGGAGTAACTTCTCATTTTGTTATTTCTGTGCTTGTAGCTCTCGTAATAACCTTATTACTTCACCTTTTGCTGAAGATGAAGCAATGTCAGTAGGGGATGAGATTAAATATACACATGTCATTGGAATTATTGTCACTGAGGTCATATCAAGATGTGTTGTCTCCTTTTCCTTGAGCAGTTCTTCTATCTGCTCCTCCATTTTCTTGATCTGTATGTTTTTCTCAATAATGATCTTTAACATCTCCTCCCAATGCTGTTCATTTTCTGCCATTTCTTTGGTCTGTGGATACTCAGTTGAAGGTAGCTTCAATTGTTTCTTCAAAGCTATAATCTCTACATTCTTATTTTGTAGTATTTCTTCAATTGCTTTATAGACCTGGGGGTCATATCTAATCTTGATAATGATATCTTCTTAAGACTTTAATTTGTTATCTTTAGACAAGGATGACAACTTTTTAGTCTTATGTTGTGACTATACATTTGTAAAGTAGTTTTGAGCTTGGAAAGAGACATGGCAGTTGTAGTCATTGTTGAAAATAACATCTCGCCCGATTACCTATGCAAATCCATTTGATCAATGGGATGTATCTAGTTCACATCAAATGAGAAGATGGTCTTCTTATAATCTGTGTGGATTTTGGAAATGGAATATGAGCCTGCAAAAATTCCATTCGCATCCTTCCTCTTTCACTATCAAAGGCACAGAGAATTCTATTATGAGAAGTGGATGTATGTTTCCAAAACTGACTGTAAACTTGAGATTTAAGACTTTCATTCTTTTTCTTGATTTCCAAAAATGTTGAGAAGATATTAATATCTCCTGTTGAGTTGGTCTCAGTTGATTTGGCAATCTCCATAGGTTCAGTTGAAGAAGGAGTTAAAGAAGTAGAGGGAGGCTTGGGATCATTGGTCCCTACTGATGAAACATCTTCCAATTCTCCAAGATCAATTATCTTTGGTGGCTTGCTTCCTGATGACATTGATAGTCCGGTTTTCAACTTCTTTTGTAAGATATAGTACTCTTTACCTAGTTTTGTAACTGACTGAATTTCCCCTCTAGCTCTTTTATGCTAAGTACTTTTGTGTAGTTGGAGTCTTTGTCTGTGGAGTTGATATCACCTATTCATTAGCTTCTATGAGATTCCCTTCAGACCATTGTTCTTGGTTCATGGACTTCTCCAATTCTGGTCTGGGAGTATGATTGTAAGGTGTTGCCTTCAACTGCACTCTAAGAGCTGAAATGATCCCAAAAGGATCATAAGACCAAGTGAAGCTTGGTTGGAGGTTCATGTTTTTTAGTAATCTGTCTTCCTTTGTACCTGCAGACCTAGTGTTACAAATGAAACTACCTACTTTGGCTTTTAGCTTAAACTGTGATTTCTTCTTGTCTAAGACAAAATGGACTTCATCCATATTTATCGTTTTCCTGATGTATTCCAGTGAGAATATTATCATTGGAACATACTTAGGCAATTTGTATGGAGCCAACTTACTGCCATAGATCCTAATCTCAGTGTAATTATGGTATAGGTACCAGTCACCAATCTTGGTTATCTATGATAGGTGCAATGTCTTTTTAATTTCTTCTCCAATTCTAAGATCTGCCTTACTTTTGAGTAATTGGAGAACTGGATTTATGAAAGAATCAATGAATCGAGAGAATGTAAAGTTAGATGATCTTGCTCTTACTAACTATGTCCAGTGAACCACTGATTGATTCACTCCTTGCTCATCTTGTTGTTTCAACTGAATGGGCAATAGACCTCCCCGTTGAAACAAAATTAAATGGATTATGACTTAACTGTACCTGAAAACTCCTTGAGTGGTCATATTCATCAAATGTTCTTGTTTATTATAAGCCAAAAAGTGGCTATAATTATACATGAAGGAAAGTTGATATTCTTTGCTATAAATGGAAAATAATTCAAGGATGGATTCATCAACAGCTTGGTTATTTTCATAACCTAAGTGATATGATAATAATGAGATGATGTGTCTAGTAGCTTCAAGGAACATGGAAGATGAAGATGGAGAATTTCTCTTAGGTAATTCAACATCTTCTGGTAAGAAAAGTTCAAAGATAAGAGCTCTTTGTGGGAAGGTGAGTTTATTGTAGATGTCCATGAGAGCTGTAGGTGAAAAGTGGTTAAGGGAATAGATGGAGGTATCATTAACATTTGGTTTATGCTCTGAGCAGTGATGTTAATCAAAATATTTCCATCCTGAGTCATCACTGTTCTTTTCACAGGGTCGTACCTGGCTTGACACCAAGAGATTAGATCAGGGAATTTATGGGTCTTAGGAAAAGAAAATAGCGGTAGAAGTGTCTCCCAGAAGCAAATGGGATCCTCCTTATCGGTATATTTCAGTTTTAACCATGAATGTAATTCATAAAAATCAAATTCACATTCCTAGTCATTGATCTTGAAAAGGGAGTCTACAAGTGGCATATGATCCACATCAAGGGAGACGGTGGAGAGATTCCCTTCTTCAACAGTCTTTTGTATCTTTGCTTTAGGATCCATCACTGTTGGAGGGGACATTTAGAAGTTGTTTTAATCTAAAATTGATGACAGTGGTGAAAATACATAGAGCGACAAAAGGAGATTTTCTTTTATGGATGGAAGCGAAAAGTGGTAAAGATTGAAGCCATGGAGGATTTATAGGTTCAATTGGGTTGACTTGACTGTTTAGATATAGCCGTAGGCAATCAATTGGCAGGGGAAATGTGAATTAATTCTTAATGGATGTTTAAATAGATAATCAGGCACAACAAGAGCTTTGGAACATATAGGAAATGGATTTATGAAAGAATCAATGAATTGAGAGAATGTAAAGTTAGATGATCTTGCTCTTACTAACTATGTCCAGTGAATCACTGATTGATTCACTCCCTGCTCATCTTGGTTTTTCAATTGAATGGGCAATAGACCTCCCTGTTGAAACAAAATTAAATGGATTATGACTGAACTGTACCTGAAAACTCCTTGAGTGGTCATATTCAGAAAATGTTCTTGTTTATTATCAGCCAAAAAGTGGCTATAATTATACATGAAGGAAAGTTGATATTCTTTGCTATAAATGGAAAATAATTCAAGGATGGATTCATCAAAAACGTGGTTATTTTCATAACCTAAGAGATATGATAATAATGAGATAATGTGTCTAGTAGCTTCAAGGAACATAGAAGATGAAGATGGAGGATTTCTCTTAGGTAATTCAACATCTTCTGATAAGAAAAGTTCAAAGATAAGAGCTCTTTGTGGGAAGGTGAGCTTATTATAGATGTCCATGAGAGCTGTAGGTGAAAAATGGTTAAGGGAATTAGATGGAGGTATCATTAACATCTAGCTTATGCTCTGAGCAGTGATGTTAATCAAAATATTTCCATCCTGAGTCATCACTATTCTTTTCACGGGATCATACCTGGCTTGACACCAAGAGATTAGATCAGGGAATTTATGGGTCTTAGGAAAAGAAAATAGCAGTAGAAGTGTCTCCCAAAAGCAAATGGGATCCTCCTTATCGGTATATTTTAGTTTTAACCATGAATGTAATTCATAAAAATCAAATTCACATTCATAGTCATTGATCTTGAAAAGGGAGTCTACAAGTGGCATATGATCCAGATCAAGGGAGACTGTGGAGAGATTCCCTTCTTCAACAGTCTTTTGTATCTTTGCTTTAGGATCCATCACTGCTGTAGGGGACATTTAGAAGTTGTTTTAATCTAAAATTGATGACAGTGGTGAAAATACATAGAGCGACAAATGGTGCTTTTGGTTTATGGATGGAAGCAAAAAGTGGTAAAGATTGAAGCCATGGAGGATTTATAGGTTCAATTGGGCTGAATTGACTGTTTAGACCTAGCCGTAGGCAATCAATTTGCAGGGGAAATGTGAATTAATGCTTAATGGGTGTTTAAATAGATAATCAAGCATAGATAATCAGGCACAACAAGAGCTTTGGAGAATATAGGAAACGATATTATAACATGGCGGGTGGTGAATAGGTAAGTGAAAATAGATGGATGATGTGGAGATTCATGATTGGACGAAAGATAACAGATGCATAAGGTGTGGGAGAAGTCAACGGTTGGATGGATGAAAAACAAAAGTGGATTTCAAGGGGTAATGGTTTGTGGTTTTAGGCCTTAGAGGTCCGAAACATTTTGGATGCGCCACGTTGGAAAAGTGGCAGCCATGAAAACTAATTTTCAGAAACCCCACACCCCCCCCACACACACATATGTTAAATGGAAACAACCAAGGGGGGTGCCGAAAGGCTTCCTCCACCGTTGATCTGAGTGGAGTGAAGGATCTTCATTGAAAATTACGCGTTGGTTATTGACCCCTAATGTGTTGTTTTGTCGTTTCTACCAATACGACAAAAGTGTCATTTGTCACTTATTTTATAAGGTCATCAAGTTTTATTACAACATCATAATTAAATAACTTAAGCATGATTAATGAAAAGGACATTTTCAAAGGTGCATTTGAGCTAGCAACCTTAATTTATTTTCTAAAGCAAATATTTTTCTTTTATTGCTTATCTAACATTTTAATTTTTCCTTCCTATTTTATAGCAACTATCCTATCATTTTATTTGATATGGACCTATAATAATAATGATTCCTAACATTTTTATTTTCCAAGTTTTTTTTGGTCCATATCCTAACATATCATTTTTTGTATGGAATTTTGATTTTTTTATCTAATAGCTAACTTATCAAAAACAAGAATGTTACAACATCGACTCCAACTGGGGATTTCTTTCTCCTATAGAATACAGAGAACTTGTAGATCCATGTGCCTTCTCCTCAGGCTCTGGAGTCTTTGCTATAAAAATAAAACTTACAGTTGCAAAAGTAAAATAAACCAAATCTTTTACAATGATGGTGTAAAATCTACTCCAACTTCTAAGTACTGAATGTAATGTTTCAGAAATATTCCATTAACAGGATATGTGGAATATTGTCCCTCTAGATTTTGTAACACAAAAGTGTTGCTTCCTTTTACTTCAGCAATAGTTAGAGGTCCAAACCATAGGTTGTCAAACTTTCCATGTTTTCCTTCGTCTTCTCTTCTAGAATCCCTTCTTAGAACTATATCACCCTCCTTGAAGTCCCTTTCCTTGGCTCTTCTGTTAAAGAGGCTCTTCATCTTATTTTGATACTTTTTCAATTTGTATTGAACCTCATCTCTATTCTCATTTAGTTCAATGATTTGACTTATCCTCCTTGAAAAATCATCAGGTTCATCAGTTGAATCCTCCAAAAACATTAAAATAGGGAAGGCCAAATTGGTAGCGAAAATTGCATCTTTCCATAAACTAACTGAAAAGGATATTTTCCAGTAGATCTCTTTGGAGTAATCCTATTTTCCCAGACTGGATAAATTATATAAGTGTCCCAGCTCTTTTTATGATCTGCTAAAGTTTTTATGATAACCTTTACCCAAATTTTATTGGATGATTATGCAATACCATTACCTTGAGGATAATATGGAGTTGAATGATGTAGTAGAATCTAATATTTCTGGAAAAACTCAATCATTTTAACACTAGAAAATGTTGTGGCATTGTCAATAATAATCTGAGTTGGGTAACCAAACCTAGATAAAATGTTATCTTCAATGAATTTGATTACTACTGAATCAATAACATTTCTTACTCGATTTGCTTCCACCCATTTAGTTAAGTAGTTTGTTGTAGTGAGGATCCATCTATGTTGATTGTTTGAATTAGGATGAATCTCTCCAATAAAATCTGATCCCCCTTGGTGAAAAGGTGTTGAGACTATTGTTAGGATCAGTGGAAGAGCTCCTAGTTTTTTCTTACTAGCAAACATCTGACAAGGGACACAACTTCTGACTTTTTCTCCTACTTGTAAGATAATGTTGGCCAATAAAATCCTACCCTTAATATCTTATATGTTGTTGCTCTCCAAGCATAATTTCCTCCACAAAATCTTGTATGGAACTGATCAATGATCCCTTCGGTCTCAGATTCTGTTAAACATAATAGAAAGATATTAAGTGGGTCCTTCCAATATATATTTGCATTTATGATACAATACTTGATTGCTTTTAATTTGAAATTCTTACATTGACTTTTGGAAAATGATGCAGGACACTCAAAATGAATCAAGAAATTTACTATATCTTGATACCAATATGATAAAAGAAATTTCTCATCAATGTGTATAGAAATAGTCTTATCAGAAGGTGAAGGTTCTTGTGGATTCTTTTCGTTAGGATTTTGGGAAGGTTCTTATGTATTCTCCTCTTCTGCATAAACAAAAGTTTCTTATGGATTCTTCTCATTCACATTTTGGGAAGGTTCGTGTGTATTCTCCCCTTCTGCATAGACGTAAGCTTCTTGTGGGTTCTTCTCATTCACATTTTGGGAACGTTCTTGTGTATTCTCCCCTTCTGCATATAAAAAAGTTTCTTGTGGATTATTCTCATTCACATTTTGGGAAGGTTCTTATGTATTCTCCCTTTCTGCATAGACAAAAGTTTCTTGTAGATTCTCCCATGGTATTTACAAAACAGAGTTGATGACTAGCACTTTATAGTTAGATTTAGCTAGGATCTTAGCTAATCCTTGACCTTTTACTAGCTTTGTGGTTTTCATAGTTAGATCATACTCCAAAATTTAGGTGATCCATCTACCTATCCTCCCATCAGTATTTGTTTGAGTGAGAACAATTTTAACAACATTGTTGGGAACATATTTTATAATGGTTCAATGCAAAACATACATCCTGAAAGATTTCAAGGATTGGACTAGGGCATAAGCCTACTTCTCAATTATGTCATATTTGAGATCAGCATCTCTCATAACTTAGTTAAAAAATGCTATAGGTTGGTCATGGGAATCTTCATTCTTTTGTAGTAAAATAATAGCAAGGGTTGTTTCACAGTCAAAGGAAAAGATACTGAAAGGTTTGGTATAATCAGGGCTGGCCAAGGTTGTAGCTTTAGAGATAGATTTCTTTATTTGATCAAATGCATGTCTAGAAAAGAAATTCCATTTAAATTCATGACCCTTCTTAATCATATCAGTTATATCTTTGACAATTTTCGCATAATTGGGTATGAAACTTCTTAAGAAGATAATTTTACCAAAAAAAGATTGAACTTATTTTTTATTTCTTGGTAATGTTAATGTCTGAATGGTTGATACTCTGTTTGGATTGATAACTACTCCATCTTTAGAAATTATATGGCCAAGCAATTTCCCTTCTAAGATAGAAAATAGAGACTTCTTTTGATTCAATGATATCCCAAATTTCCTATGTCTTTCAAAAACCTTCATCAAGTGCTTTAAATGTTTTTTATCAGAATTAGAAAACATTGTAAGGTCATCAAGATAAATAACAAGAAATTTGTTTACCTGGCCTACAAAATCTATATCCATAGCTCTCTAGAATGTAGCTCCTGCATTTGTCAAACTGAAATGTATCTTTTCATACATGAAAGTACCCCAAGGTGTTGTGAAGGCAGTTTTTTCCCTATCCTCTTTGTCTACCATAATCTAATTATAACCAGAAAAACCATCTAACATAGAAAGTCTGTTAGCTCCACAAACCTATTGAAGTAACTAATCCATCTTGGGTAATGGATAGTTATCCTTTAGTGATGCTTTATTTAAGTTTCTAAAATCAACACAAAGTCTCATCTCACCATTCTTTTTCCTGATAGGTACTAGGTTGGAAATCCAATTATAATATCTTAATGGAAGAATAATTTGAGTGTCTAACATTTTCTTAAGCTCTTTCTCAATAGTTGGTAGAAGAACTGCATTAATTCTTCTGAGTTTTTACTGGTAGGGTTTAGCTTCACTTTTTAGTGGGATCTTATGTTCAATGAGGGATGTATCATAAGTTTTAAGATCAACATAATACCAAGCAAAAACATCTTTTTATTTTTTAAGTAACTTAAGATATTCATCTTTAACTTCTTGGGCTAAAGATGTAAATATTTTTATCATTTTCACTTGTTCTTGGGTTACAATATTGATTTCTTCTATGTCATCTTCAGGAGAAATAGATGGAGGGTTTCGAGGGACATCATTATAATCAAATAATTTCTCTAAAGGAATTAACCCTTTAGCAATGAAGTTGTTTGATAATTGTATGATGTCATGATATGCAACCTTGGAATTTAATTGTGGATCATCAGTAGCTTGAGGATTGACCATATCAAGATTGTCTTAATCAATTTGCAGAAGATAAAATTCACCTACAAGTTGAAGGAAAGATTTTAGTTGTTCATCATCCTTAAACACCTGCCACTTCTTTTGGTTATCAGGTATATATGGCTTGTATTTCACTTGGATTTTGTATAATAATTGTGTTTGATCAGGAATCTTAAATGATCTTGTAGAAACATCCAAAGAATCTGCATGTATGTTTTCATTTGTAGGGACATAAGTTATGTTGAAGGCATTAAAGAAATTTTCAATGGAATCCAAAACCTCATTTCGATAAGACCTGAGCCTAGGATTCTTTATTTGGAAAGGATTTCGAACTTGTCTTACAATGAACTCTGAGTCAGTGAAAACAGTCAGGTTGTGTACCTTTAAACTCTTAGTTAATTGTAGTCCTAAAATGAAAGCTTCATATTCTGCTACATTGTTGGTAACCTCAAAATCAAGTTTAGATGATTGTGTAATGTTTTACTTTTCTGGTGAGACTAGCACTACCCTATCCCTTACTCCATCCTTTGTACAAGAACCATCAAAGAACAACTTCCATACATCAGTTTGATTTGATACAGGGTTTTCAACTACATCTTCAATTTTTACTTCAGGTTCATGTATTTGATTTGAAGAGAGTTGAAAATAGCCAAAATCTTGATCAATAGCATAGGTGGGGTGGTTCTTTGGTTGATATGTTTTGCATATTGTGTGGAAAAATCTAACCTCTCTATACAACCTAAGTTGTTATCCCCCATAAACTGGGATAGAGGCATAAGACATGTCCATTTGAAGAGTTCCCCCTAATTCGGCACAACAAGACCTTGAAAGGAGCATTCCAAATTTGGGAGGGATGTCAGTGACAACAATATCTAACGCTATGCTCTTTGCTGGGATTTGGGAAAGAGTGACTACTAAATCCTTAATCAATCCTAGACAAGGTATCGTTTTGGAATCAAAGGTGTACAAATCATGATAGGATCTAGTTATGTCAAGATTTAAATGATCCATGATGGTTTTTGGCATGAGATTGTGTGATGCTCCAAAATCAAACATACAGTTGTATAGCATGGAGTCATTTGTCTTTAGTGTCACATAGAAAGAGGGTACTATTTCATCTATCATATCTGAGCTAGGAACAAAAACAACTGATGGTTTTTCATCTTGAAGGCTAATAACATCACTTTCAACATCAACAGAGGTGTTTTGTATCCATTTGGAAACTTGATTTTTATATCTAGGGTTTTTTAAAAGTTTTGAATGTGGTATAGGGATTTTAACTCTTTCTAACTCCTTTTCAACATTAAATGCATTTAAGATAGGTTTTTCAATTTCAGCTATATCAGTTCACTGATTTAATGGTTGAATAGTAGTTGTCTGAGTTTTGACAATTTTGGTATGAGCTTCAATTGTTTGAGCTTCCTTAGGAGTTCTTCCAGGGCTAGGTCTAGGTCTAAGATCATATATTTTGTTCAACTTTGAAATTAGGAATTCAGAGAAGTCATGGTATTTGGAAACTTGTGAGGATTCTTGATCTTATTGAACTTGCTTATGTTGTGAAGGAGGAATAATAGTGGTCTGACCAGAAGAGGTATCCATATTGTTAATGTCTTCAGTGATAGTCATGGTATTTTCATTAGGCTATTGATCATCTATTAGCAAAGGATTTGGAACCTGCTGATCATTACTAGGTCTTTGAAGAATTTGTAATTGTGGATTTCTTTTGTGTTGACCTTGATTTGATTTTGACGTTGAGTTATTATCTGTTGAATTGTTCTAGGTTTAGTCTCAATATTGGAAATTCTATTGGATAGATTTCTAAGAAGTGAAGTGATCTCATCTATTTTAGAATCTTCAGTTTTAGTATTTGAAGAAGTAGAGGCCACTTGACTAGATTTAAGATTTCTTTGGGAATTTTCCTCTTTAGCCTTTAAAGTGGTTGGGGCATCCCTATTTGCTTCTACCTATATAGAATTAGTTTTCATGCCTTCAAGAGTCCTTGAAGTTATTTCTCTTAACATTACAACAAAATCATCTTCAAAGGATCCTGAAAACCTAGGTTTGGTTGCTGGTACAAGGGGTTTGCAATCAGGGGGCATCTTATGATAAATTTTGTAGAACCTTTTAATAAAATCAGATATAGGTTCAACAAAGTGTCTTTTAAGTTCTTCAAACTCAATCAAAAAGTAAAGAGCATCTTTCTTCACACCCAATTGGTTTTTGAATATGTTCGTTAACTCTTCCCAAGACCTAATGGAATTTGCAGCTAACGGCCTAAACCAGGTTCTCACATTTCTCTCAAGAGATTGAACAAACAACCTCATATAAACATTTTCTTGATCAATGTTCATATTATCTACAAAATCTAGAATTATTTGAAGATGGTCCTCAACTGAGGAACTAGTTTCTCCATTATACCTAGGAAGATGTTTCAAATATCCTGGAGGGAATGCATCGAGGTTTTGAGGTAAAACTAAAGCTGCATATCCAGCGTGTACAATAGGTTGGAATGCCATAGTCGAAGATGGTGTGTGAGAACTTTGTGTATATGTTGAAGAATAAAAAGAGGAAGATGGTGATAAAGAAGGCGTATACCTATGTGGAGGTGAGGAAGGGGGAGATGAAGAAGGAGGAGATCTCCTATATGACTTTAAGGGAGTCTTAAGAACTAACTTCTGAACCTATGACTGAATAACCTCTCTTTTTTTTTAAAGAGTGGATTTTAATATATAGAAAAGTCCCTTTAGGTTTTTTAGAAGTGAAAGTTTCAAGTTGTTCAGAAGTGGAAGGGAATGAATAAGTAGTGGGGGATATGAAGTCTGTAGGTTTGTATTAAGGTAAATGAAAACCCAAGCTAGACTCAGATTTAGGTGATCCTTTGGTAGTGGGGATTCTTGACATGTTTCAAGTGAGTGAATGAGTAAAGTTGATTTGAAATCAACTCCCCTATCTAAAAGTTCAAAAACCCTAGGTGATAGTTGTGTCCAATCTGGATTGGATGGAATGATTGAATAGGGATCAAATGGTAATATATATTTAGACTGCAAGGCTAAAGAAGAAGAAGATGGTTGAAGTTTTCTTTTGGAATTGGACCTTCTCACTAGTTTTTCTGGATCTAACAGAGGACTAACTGTGTCAGATTCAAAATGGGATCTAGTGTGTTTAAAAGGTGTCAGTTTGGCACAATGGAGTCACCAAGTGAATAATTTTGACCTATCTAGACCTATATTCACCTTTAAAGGAATAGGAGTTATATCGTTGTCCGAGGAAAACTTATCAAATTTGAATCCCTGGCAACGATGTCAGATTGATGTTGTTCCTCTGAGATGATAATGGTTAATTGATCATGTCAGGGCATCTAAGATATTTGTTTTTAGGGGTTTTGGTTTTGGGTTTTATGGAGGACCAATACATAGAAAAAGCTATAAGAATAATGTATTAACTATTTTAGGTTGTACTAATAGATAATCAAAAGGTTGCTATTTAACTTCACACAGTGATTTGAATTTATAGTGTGAGTAGAAAGAATAGTAAGGAAATATGATTAATTTAGATTTCAGACAGAAAGATAAATTATCATAAGTGGGAAAACCTTTGTCTAATGTTCAAAAGTTAAACAAACCATGCTTAAATTTACATAAAATGCTAACAATTTTATGATCTAGAGCGATCTTTTCAAACAAATAGTCCAATATCTCAGTCTCTTTATGATAATAACTTCAGAAGGAATTTTAAGAATAATTGTCATACATTTATTCTCACCCTATATCTCTACAAAACTTAAACATATGCAGAATAAACATAATGAATGAAACACATGAAAAAATTACAGAAGAAAATGAGACTGTATGACACCATATTCAGAATCCTTTGCTTTATTATCAATGATCTAGAAAAAGCTTGTACATCAATACTTTACAAAATTTCTTATGGAAAGGTCCCACCTTTAATAACTAATAGATGAGAGTTATTGATACAAGTTTTAAACAAAATATCCTAAACTGATTACAAAATAGGTTAAAATAGGATAGGAAAAGAAAAAATGTTGCATGATGTGTCCATATTAGATAGGAAGTTGTTGATGGTTGTTGCTTCAAAATCTGTTGTTGTTGTCTTCTTGTTGGAATGAAAAGTTAATCAATTGTTTCATACAATTGATCCCACCTTTTCTCACTAGGTATCTCAAGATTTACCATCCTTCTAAGTATCTCATCAACTTTGGTATATCTCTCAAAGTTGGGCTTAGTGAGAAAAAGGTGCCCAACATCATATTTGATGGTGAGGTTAGAGGTCAAGGCTTCCAAAAACTCTTTTCCAATAATCTGTCATTTTATCCCTGTAAATTGACTGTTGTTTGCTGTAATAGTATATAGTCTCTCACAATAATCCTCCAATTTTACTAGCTGATCATTTGATGACACTATTTCTGGTACCCTTTCTTATGCAACACACTAAATTTTAAATGAAACCTTATAAGTATAGTGTTCAAAGCTTCACATTTTGTTTTTAGCTGAGTTAATAGATTCTTCTTCACTAGGACTTTCTCAATTTCCAAAATAGTAGATGTCTTATCTGGAATGTTCATCTCTTGTAATTTCTACCTAGTTTTAGAGTTTAGTACACTGATCATCCTAGACGCTTCTTTGGGTTTTGTACCCAATGTTGCCTTCTAGATCTCTATCTCTACCCTTCATTTAAAAATCAGTTCTTGCTACTCAAAAATAATTTGTATGGATGGCCATACTTCTATTATAGAGTGGCTAATATATAACCAAATGTCTACCATTAGAGTCTTTCTTTTTAACTGTTTAACCTTAAGCTCTAACCTGTGTGAATTTTGCATTTTCTCTACATACAAGGAATCATTTTTTACCTTCTGTGACTCCATGGCTTGGAACTTCTCGAGTAACTTCTCATTTTGTTGTTTTTGTGCTTCTAGCTCCTGTGATAACCTTGTTGTTTAACTTGTTGCCGAAGAGGAAGCAATGTCAGTAGAAGATAAGCTTAAATATACACCTGTCATTGGAATTGTTGTCATTGAGGTCAGAGCAAGCTGTGTTGTCTCTTTTTCCTTGAGAAATTGTTCTATCTGCTCCTCCATTTTCTTGATCTGTGTGCTTTGCTCAATAATGAGCTTTAACATCTCCTCCATGTGCTATTCATTTTCTATCATTTCTTTGGTTTGTGGATCCTCTATTGAAGGCATCTTCAACTGTTTCTTCAAGATTGTAATCTCTACATTCCTCTTTTGCAGTATTTCTTCAATTGCTTTACAGTCCTGGGGGTCATATCCAATCTTGATAATGATATCTTTTAAAGACTTTAATTTGTTATCTTTAGACAAGGATGACAACTTTTCAATCTTAAGCTGTAACTGTACATTTGACAAAGCAATTTTGAGCTTGGAAAGTGACATGGTAGTTGTAGTCATTGTTGAAAATAACATCTCACCTGATTTCCTTTGCAAATCAATTTGATCAATGGGATGTATTTGGTTCACATCAAATGAGAAGATGGTCTTCTTGTAGTCTACTGTGGATTTGGGAAATGGAATTTGAGCTTGCAAAAATGCCATTTGCATCCTTCGTCTTTCACTGTCAAAGGCAGGGAGAAGTCTATGCTGAGAAGTGGATGTCTATTTCCAAAACTGATAATAAACTTGAGATTTAAGACTTTCATTCTTTTGCTTGAATTCCAAAAATGTTGAGAAGATATTAGTATCTCCTGTTAAGTTGGTCTCAGTTGATTGGATAATATCCATAGGTTCGGTTGAAGAAGGATTTGAAAAAGGAGAGGGAGGCTTGGGATCAGTGGTCCCTACTGATGAAAGATCTTCCAATTATCCAAGATAAATTATCTTTGGTGGCTTGCTTCCTGATGACATTCTGTTGGAATTATGATACAGGTGTTGTCCTTGATGGCAACTCACTAAGATGAAAGTTCATAGTGCATCAGGTCAACAACAAAGGATTACAGATCAGACTCTAAAGAATGAATAAAGAGAAGTATACGCTGGTTCACTTTTTCCAAGGCACGTATACACGCGGTTTAATAGAACAAAAGCAACGTATAATGTATACATGCACTTTCACATGAGTAAAAGCGCGTACATGTTGGAAAACCAAGTTTTTGGTCCAAGGTATTGAGAAAGGCCTAAGAGTATATAAGGAGGAGAAGATCATTAGGCCAAGGTGTGCAAGCAATGAGATTCTAAGGAATACTTCTATCTGAAGTATATATTATGTTGTAGGGTTATGTTTGGGACTCGATCTGAAATTTTCATGTGCACCTTGAGTTCAACATTGGATAAGGAATCATGAGACATGAAATGACTTATTTTTGAATGATCTGATATTGATTGAGACCAGATCTAATGTTTTGCACCTATTATCTATCATGATCTAGGCTTGTCTGAAGTCTGAAACTGCAGCAAATTTTTGAGTCAAAATTTGTAGATCTGTACGCAGGCTCACCTCGGCCAAAGCGAGTGTGCACATAGGTTCGACTCTTTCAAGTAGAGTATACAAAAACAAAAGCTTTTGTTTAGATTTGACTGATCTATCTGATCAAATTATGTTGTTCTATTGTCTATCAATGAATTCCTCTTAGATCTAAACATAGAACTATTGTATAAGGAAATTGAGTCTGATTGATTGATTGATTGAGAAGGAAGGGTGATCCTTGTTGCTATCTGTTTTGAACTATGTAATATCACAGTAGAACTTTAGAATGCCACTAATTGGTACAGTCTGTGGTTCATAATTTTATGAGATATACACAAGTTGGGTTGAAGGAAGTAGCGTATACACGCAGGTTGGGTTCAACCAAGTAGTGTATACAGCCTAATGCATGATTTTTGAGGTTACAACTGGTTCTGGATGATGATGTAGGGTTCTGGGTTCAACACAATGTTCTGGTGTCAATGATCTGATTGTTTATATTAACTGAATATTGGTTGATCAAGTTTAAGTTTAAAAGGCTTTGATGGGTCTAGTGTGAAAATTTTATGAAACGTGGCCTTCACCTTGTGGTGTTGTGATCCAAGAGTATCCAGTCTGAAAATTCATGAAATGTGGTCCCTGGTGGAAGAGTGGAGTTTTCTGTAGGCCGACACCTGCGTACTAGTAAACATATAGGCTAGTACAAGAGCTAGAGGGTTGTAGCTTCCTTCTAGTAGAAGCTGGAAAATGAGAGAAGGTTGTAACATTTTGCAGGTAGAAGCCTGCACACTAGTATGAGTCTGCACTAGTACAAGATTATGAACATATTTTCTTATTATTAAAAGAAGACAGAGATGGCATCAATAGGTGGTTTTTACCCACATTGGGTTTCCACCTTAAATCTTGGTGTTCATGTGTGTTGCCTATGTGTGATACCTTATTATTCTTTTATTGCACTATCTAATAAATCTTTGATATACTGGTTTAAGCTCAACACATGATAAATTGTCTAAATCACAAGTTCCCTGCATATACGTTGGTTTCTTTAAGAATAGTTGCGTGTAAACACTAGTTCACTTCACTGAAGTAGCATATATGAATATGTTTGGGAAATAAAATTATTGACCTGATAATACTGATTCACCCCCCTCTTAGTATTATTTCCAACACATTGATAGTCTGGTTTTCAACTTCTTTTGTAATATATAGTACTCTTTACCTAGTTCTATAACTAATTGAGTTTCCTCTCTGGCTCTTTTATGCTGAGTACTTCTGTGTAGTTGGAGTCTTTGTCTGTGGAGTTGATATAACCTGTTCATCAACTTCTGCGAGAGTCCCTTCAAACCATTGTTCATGGTTCGTGAACTTCTCCAATTCTGGCCTGGGAGTATGGTTGTAAGGTGTTGCCTTCAACTGCACTCTGAGAGTTGAAAGGATACCAAAAGGATCATAAGACCAAGTGAAGCTTGGTTGGAGGTTCATGTTTTTTATTAATCTGTCTGCCTTTGTACCTGCAGACCTAGTGTTACAGATGAAACTCCCTACTTTAGCTTTGAGTTTAAACTGTCATTTCTTCTTTCCTGAGACAAAATGGACTTCATCCATATTTATCATTTTCCTGATGTATTCCAGTGAGAGTATTCTCATTGGAACATACTTAAGCAGTTTGTATGGAGCCAACTCACTACCATAGATCCTAAACTCAATGCAATTCTAGTATAGGTACTAGTCACTAATCTTGGTCTACTCTGATAGGTGCAATTTCCTTTTAATTTCTTCTCCAATTTTGGGCTCTACTTGACTATTGAGTAATTGGAGAACTGGATGTATGAAAGAATCAATGAACTGAGAGAAAGTAAAGTTAGATGATCATACTTCAGTAAATCATTAATTGATTCACTCACTATTCATCTTGTCTATTTAGCTGAATGAGTAATAGATCTCCCCGTTGAAACAAAATTAAATGGATTATGACTGAACTGTACTTGAAAACTCCTTGAGTGGTCAAATTCAAAGACTTTTCATGTATATTATCAACCAAAAAGTGGCTATAATTATAGATGAAGGCAGGTTGATATTATTTTCTAAAAATGGAAAAGAATCCAACGATGGATTCATCAACAGCTTGGTCATTTTCATAACCTAGGAGGTATGATAACAGAGAGATAATTTGTCTAATAGCTTCAGCAAACATAGAAGATGAATATGGAGGATTTCTCTTAGGTAATTCGACATCTTCTTGTAGGAAAAGATCAAAGATAAGAGCTCTCTGTGGGAGGCTGACTTTATTGCAGAGGTCCATGAGAGTTGCAGGTGAGAAATGGCTAAGGGAATTAGATGGAGGTATAATTAACATCTAGTTTATTCTTTGAGCAGTGATGGTAATTAGGATTTTTGCATCCCGATTCATCAATGTTATTTCCATAGGGTCATACCTAGATTGACGCCAAGAGATTAGATCAGGGAATTGATGGGTCTTAGGAAAAGAAAATAATGGGAGAAGTGTTCCCAGAAGTGAATGGGATCCCCCTTATTGGTATATTTCAGTGCTAACCATGAATGTAATTCATAAAATCAAATTCACATTCACAGTCATTGATCTTGAAAAGGGAGTCTACAAGTGGCATATGATCTAGATCAAGGGAGATTGTGGAGGGATTCCCTTATTTAGTAGTATTCTATAACTTTGCTTTAGGAGCCATCACTGCTACAGGGGAAATTCAGAAGCTGTTTTAATCTAAAATTCATGACAGTGGCGAAAATACACAGAGTGACAAATTATGCTTTTGGTTTATGGATGGAAGCGAAAAGTGGGAAAGATTGGAGCCATGGAGGATTTATAGGTTCAATTGGGCTCAATTAACTATTTAGATCTAGTCGTAGGTAATAAATTTGTAGGAGAAATGCGAATTAATGCTTAATGGATGTTTAAACAGATAATCAAGAACAACAAGTGCTTTGGAGCATATAGGCAATGATATTATAACGTGGCAAGCAGTAAATGGGTAATTGAAAATGGATGGATGATATGGAGATTCATGATTGGATGGAAGATAATGGATGCATAAGGCATGGGAGAAGTCAACGGTTGGATGGAAGAAAACAGGAAGCGGATTTTGGGGGGGGGGGGCATAATGGTTTGTGGTTTCGGGCCTTGGGGGTCCGAAACATTTTGGAGGCACCACGTTGCAAAAAGCAACAGCCATGAAAACTACTTTTCGGACCCCCCCCTCGCATTAATGAGAAACGGCTAAGGCAGGGCCGAAAGGCTTCCTCCACCATTGATCTCGGTCGAGTGAAGGATCTTCATTGAAAAGTACATGTTGGTTATCAGCACCCGCTGTGTCGTTTTTTCGTTTCTGTCAATATGACAAAAGTGTCATTTGTCACTTATTTTATAAGGTCATCAAGTTTTATTACAACAATTAAATCATAATTAAATAACTTAAGCATGATTAATCAAAAGGACATTTTCAAAGGTGCATTTGAGCTAGCAACCTTAATTTATTTTCTAAATAAAATATTTTTCTTTTATTCTTATCTAGCATTTTCATTTTGCCTTCCTTTTTTAGAGCAACTATCATATCATTTTATTTGATATGGACCGGTAATAATAATGATTCCTAATTTTCAAAGTTGTTTTTGGTCCATATCCTAACTTATCATTTTTTGTATGGAATTTTGATTTTTTTATCTAATAGCTAACTTATCAAAACAAAAATGTTACAACAATGTGAACAAGCAAGTGTTTTCTGTGTGAAGGGCATAGTTGCATCACCAATGGGACTGTAAATTTATGTGTTTTTAATTGAATCAAAATAAAATGTTTGACGAGAATTGTTTTCTTATGAACTATTGCTAAATGAAATTTAATTCCTGTGCATTGTTTATCTTTAAAAAAAAATATTTAGTCTATCAAATTGCATTAAGAATCTAAGCATTGCATCCTTATTCATTGCGATTGGTTCATATATTTTGTGTATCCTTATTGGAATGGTATGGTAACTCGTAGATGAATTTCCATGATGTTGAGGAGTGGAAATTCAACTTAGTTACCATGAACTAAGCATTGAAACAAATTACCCTTGTTTTGAGTGTTGTCGCATCCTTTAGATTGGATTTCTGACCATTAGTTTTGAGCTAGCGTGCAATCCTTCACGAAGAAAAGAATGTGGGATCATTCCCTATGTCAGGGAGAGTTGGAAGAGAAAATAGTTTGAGTCATTTCATCTTCCATAAAACTATAATACATTATTTTAATAGGCACTACGAAATAATTCCATAGCGACTGTGCAAAAAAAATTTAGGAATGTGTCTTGATTTTTGAACTCCATTTGTTCTTCCTATTGCACTAATTTGTGGTATGTGAGTGATAATATGGCTATACAAGCTAGAAGAGGACACATTCAATGAGGCAGACCTGTGGGTAATGCAAAGCTCATAGAAAAGATAAGGACAATGCAAGCTCATTTAAAGGACATAGAAGTAAGGAGACAATGTGATCATGAGGCTGGAGATATTAGCAGACCTGAAGACGAATTTTAGGAAGAAGGAGCAACCCCTACTAAGGAACCTATAGAATTCAATTTATTGAGCTCATTGTTAGGATCAAGTTCAAGACCAAAACCTGAATTATCTACCTATGATGGCAGCTTGGTAGATGAATTTGTTTTTGATTTGATCAGTGAATTGGACAAGTTTTTTGAATATGAAGAGATGGACGATGAAAAAATGGTGAAGTTTTTAGTAAAAATATTGAAGGTTCATGTTACACTATGGTGGTAAAATGTGCAGGCTAAAAGGAGGAACAGTAACAATCCATTGATCAAAAGCTAGGACAAGATGGTGGCAAAAATCAAGAATAAATTCTTACCAAAATATTACTAGCTAATCATTAGACAAATTTTGAGGTAAAAAATGGGACTGAAAACAAAATTTTGCAACAAAATTAAAATTTATAAGAAGCAATAGGATTCAATATAATGATGTGAACAATGGGGGATGATTCACCATTTTTGGAGTAGAAAGGTAAAAAAAAAAAACTTCTTTTTCAACTCATATTTTCAACATATCTCCCTAGGATTTTATTCAAAAATTGAGTGGGAGCAGTCATTGCATGCAGAATTTAGTTTTGCATCCAAGGAGTACCTATGTTTCATACTTTCAGTGGACCCTACTACATGAAAAATGTGAAACACATGAAAAAATGTGTTTGCAATCACAATTTTTCATGTATTTCACATTTTTCATGTAGTATGTTCCATAAAAAATATGCAACATGGGTACTCCTTGGATGGAAAATTAAATTTCACATCCAACGAGTGCTCCCACTCGAAATTTGAGTAAAATTGTAGGGAGATAAGTTGAAAATATGAGTTAAAAAAGTAGTTTTTTATTTTTCCGTCTAAAACTGCATGAGGTAATCTAATCTAATTTTATTATTTTCACTATTATTTTAAAATATTCCTTAGGAGACCCATTTTAGATCTCAAAATTTCTATAATGTCTTTACAGGCAGATGAAAAACCTCAAGCAAAGGTCCCCGATAGTAAAATAATATATTGAAGAATTTTACAGAGTTAACTTGATAGCAAGTTATGTGGAGGATGCCACAGAAAAGATAACAAGGTATATTAATGGCTTAATAATGAATATTCAGGATGAAATCAACATGATTTCTCCAAAGGTCATGGAAGAAGAATACGAGTATTCCTTGAAGCTAGAAGAAAAGATATCAAGAAGGCGGAACTCAGGTAGAGGTCGTCGTTTTAATGGAGGAAAAGGACAATCAACTAGAATGGGAAAGCTTCCAGCTCAAAAGAATGATGCAGGAAACTCAAAACAACAAGGACAAGCAAAGAAATAAGATTGCACTAGAGGAGGAAGACCTTTCAATAGAAGTAGAAGAAGAGGTGGAGATACTATTTACCGGTGCTACGAGTGTGGAAAAATGGGTCAAATATATTTTGAGTGTCTAGAGAGTGAGAACGTGGGACAACACAGTGCACTGTTGAAATGTGGCAACAAGAACATTCCAATTTTAATTTTTCCTTTAATTAAAATTGTGAATTAAAATTAAAATTTAGTCTCACTAGCTGCTTGAAAAATAATTAATTAATTCATCTTGAGTTAATTAGTTGGAGAAATTCAAGTTAGAAGTTTTTTTTTTTCTGAAGTTATGCAATAGTTATCCCTTAAATTAAGGATATTATCCCAAATTAAAGGAGATAAGATTGAGTTATATTTGAGTTGTAATTAGTTAGCTTAGTTTACTAAGTTAAATCCAGTTAAATTAGTTCCAATTTGTTTGAGGAACTAATTGTGAGTTATCAATCAGTTGATGCATGCATGCACTCAACTAGTGTACTCAAGATAACTAAAGATTCTCTCATCATTAACTCATGCATGTCTATTCTGAGAAAGACCCAGTTGAGATTAAAGACATGGAAAATGTACTAGCAGTTGCATGTGTTTTCTTAGAAACAAAACTCATGCATGTAGAAGGAATTCATTCCTTGAGGATTGTGTAGTTTTACAGAGTGTGAGATTAGTGTGAGTGATCAGTGTTCCACTTGGTAAGAGGAGGATCACCCATGAGAAATAGTATAAGGAAATAGGAGCTTGGACGATAGAGGAGAAGGCTTATGAGAAGTCTATTTAGCCTGTGAGAATCTGTGAGGATTGTATTGAGAGATGGCTAGTTGTGAGAGCTAAGGCTTTGTGTAATTCTAAGAAATTTCCAACTTGTATGATAATACAAACAGTGGGGTTTTTAGCTGAGACTTTCCCTTGAGTATTCTTCTATGTTTCATGTCCATTGATTCTTCTTCTAGTTATATGTGTTTAACTTGGTCTTTTTCAAGTCTTTTAAGCTTCCGCAAATTGATTGTAGAAGTAGGTTAAAGTATTTTTCTTTGGTTATATTACATTATCAAGTTAATCTACAGTCAGAATTTATACATGGTATCAAAGAAAAGGTTATCGGAGCTATGAACAGTATACTGAGAAAAGAATTCAAAGTTTGAAGTTCGGGGTTGCAGGTGCAAAATCAAATTCTTATCATACTTCAAGGTTAGCCAATGGCGTTTAATGGCTTGAGGCTTGAGTATGCCTTGGATGGTAGCTTGAATTACATAGCATGGAAAGATCGCATGGAGACTGTACTAGAAAAAAAGGGCTTGAAGGAATTCATTGATTAAGAAATCTAAAAGCCAGCTTCAACTAATGCACAAGAGTTGGCTGAGTGGAAGAAGTGTATGGTGAAGGCGATATGGATCATCCTTGAGGGAGTTCGAGACCATATTGTATCGAGTCTCCATGGGAAGGATACTCCACTTTCAATGTGCAATACATTGAAGGACCTCTACCAGAACAATAGCGACCAGAGGAAATTGGCGCTCAAGGATAAGCTTTGAAGAATCAAGATGGAGAAGGGCAATACTATTTCCACATATATGAACAAGCTCACAACCTGCAGAGATGAGATTATCAGTGTTGTAATAACTACTTCCGATGATGATATGGTGAGTCTTGCTCTCCTTGGCCTTCCAAAGAGTTGGAATATCTACCAGGACTCTGTGAATGGAAGGGAGAAACTGTCGGATTGGGAATGATTGTGGTCGGATCTCATGCAAGAGGAGATTAGGAGGAGCAAACGAGATGGTTCTTCATCCAAGAATAATGATGAAGAAAATTTGGCCTTAGCAAGTAAGGCAAGGAAAGGGAAGGGGAAGGCTTCCCATTCCAAATCGAATTCTTCTCGTGAAGGGAAGAAGGTTGACAAGTCTAAAGTGAGATGCTTTAATTCTCACGATATGAGACATTGTGTGACTAATTTCCCATTGAAGAAGTCTGAGAAGGATAGGGGGGCTTCACTCAATGAACCTTTGTCCTATCATGTGCGTTCATGGCATATTAAACAATACCCTTAATTTGACTACATATTGGAAAATACCCCTAAAAATCACATTATTTAACCCCTTACCAATACGAACCCAATACACCTTCCCAATTAAAAAAAACCTACTTCCACTAGATATTGTAGGTATCCATTTTTTCATTAACGTTTTTTATACCCCTTTATATTTTTTAATAACTTTGAACTCCAATTTTTATACCTTCCAATATAAAAACCCTTTACCCCTATATATCCCCAATATATTATGCCATTTTTTCCTCAATATATATCCCCCAATATGAACCCACGTGGTATGATTTTTCTCCCCTAGTGGAGCTCCCGTGAAGAATGGATCCTCGAAAGGATCGGAAGGTGAGGCATTAGCCTCTCAGTTCGAAATGGACTTTACCCTCATCCCATGCATGGTGTCATCAATGATGGGTTGTGTCTATAATCTTGACAGTGGAGCCTCATTCCACGTGACTGGTGATAAAATTTTATTCAGTACCTTGGAGGAGAAAGACCTCAAGATGCGCATAGAGATGGGTGATGACAGAAGGTATAGTGTTTCAGGAGTGGGCACGATTGCTTTTGAGAGAAAGCATGGAGCTCCTCTCACATTGACAGATGTGATGTATGTGCTTGGGCTGAAGAAGAACTTGGTATCAGTAGCGATGTTGGAGGACAAAGGCTACGATGTTGTCT
The DNA here is from genome assembly GCA_000404065.3 of Pinus taeda. Lineage (NCBI taxonomy): Eukaryota > Viridiplantae > Streptophyta > Pinopsida > Pinales > Pinaceae > Pinus > Pinus taeda. Next base: position 30,081 of record APFE030653145.1, read on the forward strand.
TCAGTAAAGGAAAGGCATTCCTAAAACCATAGCCATGGGTTAGACCAAGAGGACAAGGATTTGGGTGAAGAATATCTATAAACTAGAGGTAGATGATTGTGTAGCATTGAGTATGAAAGTAGAATTGGTGCAAAGCCAAGACATTGGCAAGTTGTGGCACAGGCGGTTGGGCCATTTGCATCATGGGTTCTTGAAGATAATGCATCAGATATCTACAAGACTTCCCAAAGGTAAACTTGAGCAAGTTGACACATGTAAAGGTTGTACCTTAGGAAAGTACACCAAGTCTTCCTTTCATGATTAAGATAGTTGAGCAGAGGCTATCTTAGAGTGAGTTCATACTAATGTGTGTGGACCATTCTCAATGGCATCCACAGTGAAGCAAAGGTATTATGTGATTTTCGTTGATGATTATTCTCGTAAATGCTAGATTTATTTCAGGCAGAAGAAGGACCAAACCTTCAAAAAGTTTTGTGAGTTCAAAGCTTTGGTCGAGAAAGAGTGAGGGAAGAAGATCAAGGCCTTAAGAAGCGATAACAGTGGAGAATATTCTCTCAAGAGTTTAAGGAATTCTATGCAACGGAAGGAATTAAATGAGAGTTGATGGAACCTCATAACCCACAACAGAATGGGGTGGCCGAGAGAAAGAACATAACTATTATAGGGGAATCACGGGTGATGTTGCATGACAAAGGCCTACAACTGCATTTGTGGGATGAGGCATGCAACACAATGGTATATTTGTAGAATAGAAGCCCACATTTCATACTTGGGATGAAGACACCAGAGGAATATTTCTCCAGTAAGAGACCAGATGTGGGTCACTTCAGGATCTTTGGCTCATTGGTATATTGTCATGTGACAAAGGATTCGTGGAAGAATCTTGAGCTGACAACAGAGTTGGGGATACTTGTGGGGTACACTGATACATCCCACAACTATCGGGTGTATTTGCCTATTAGTTAGAGGGCAGTGGTTCGCAGAGATCTCAAGTTTGATGAGTAGAAAGCCATGCGAGTTTCCCTCGAGAGGGAACTCCAACTATAGGCTGTGGATGAACTGTTGGTTCCTAAGGAGGAGGAGCCTCAGACTGATATGGAGTATCTGCATGTAGAGGTTCTAGGAGTGGAGACATCCACTCAAGTAGAGTCTTCCAAATATGGACAGAAGCGCACAAGAGAAGCTAACAGATTATTGACGGATGTGAGAGAGAATGTGGGAGAACCATCTTCTCAGTGCAGACAGAGGAGGTCACCTAAGAGGTACACTGGATACATGGCCCTTTTTGGGGAATGTGTTGAGACCGAGCCATCTTCCTTTGAGGAAGAAGTGCGGTAGATGATTTGGGTTGATGCTATGGTGGAGGAGTATGACTCCAGAATTTGTAACAGTGTTTGGGACGTGGTTCCAAGACTGAAGAACAAGTTATTTGTGAGTTCCCATTAGCTTTACAAGGTAAAGCAAGCTACTGATGGTAGTATGGAGAAGCATAAGGCAAGATTTTTTGCTCATGATTTTTCAGAGGTCGAGGGGATTGACTATGATGATACTTTTTCTCTTGTCGTAAGGTACTCATCTATTAGATTAATGTTGGCACTATCAGCACAGATGGGTTGGAAGATCCATCATATGGATGTGAAGACTACATTCCTCAATGGAAATATTGAGGAAGAGGTGTACATAGAACAACCTAAAGGTTTTGAGACCTTCGATCGTGAGTCGCATGTGTGCCAACTTAAGAGAGCTTTGTATGGGCTGAAGCAAGCACCTTGTGCTTGGTACACCAGGATAAACAACTACTTCACTGGGTTGGGATTCATAAAGAGTGAAGCGGATGTGAACTCGTACCACATCATGGTGAAAGGTAAGTCATTGATCATTGTACTTTATGTTGATGATCTCATATTGATAGGTGATGATCAGCTGATCATGTCTTGCAAGCAGAACCTTGCAAGAGAATTTGAGATGAAAGACACATTACTTCCTTGGCATGTAAGTGTGGCAGAAGGATGAGGATTTGTTTGTGTCTCAGGGCAAGTATGCCAACGAGATACTCAGGAGATTCCACATGGAGAAGCGCAAGCCCATGAAAACTCCTCTAGCAGGCAATTGGAGGAAGGAGGATGCTACTTCAGGAGATGTACTATAGGCTACTCTCTACAAGAAGCTTTGGGTTCACTGATGTACTTAGCGAACACACGACTAGATTTGTGCTATGCGGTGAACCAGGTAAGTCAAGCAATGGTTCAACCTACCAAGATGTTTTGGAAGGTGCCAAAGCATGTATTGAGATACCTCAGAGGCACATCTTAATATGGATTATGGTAGTAATGAATAAAGGGAGTGAAGCTATAGGGCTTCACTAATGTAGATTGGGTAAGGAGTCCATCAGATTGGAAAAACACATCAGGAGGGATTTTCAACCTTGGGTTAGCTGCAGTTTCTTGGTACGACAGGAAACAAAGGTCGGTTGCACTCAGCTTGGAAGAGGCTAAATACATGGTTGCAAGTCAAGCAGCATGTGAAGCCATCTGGATGTGGAAAATCCTAGTTTGTTTGTTTGATCAAATGATCGATCCAACTATGATCTATTGTGATAATCAGATTTGCATCAAAATCTCTGAGAATCCAGTATTTCATGTAGGTCCAACCACATTGATATCTGGTACCATCATCTTAGAGACTATGTAGCGAGGAGGATCATGTTGCTACAATATATTTCGACAAAGGAGCAAGATGCTGACATTTTGACAAAGTCATTGTCATAGTGTAAATTCGAGTTCCATAGAGATAGGATAGGGGTGGCAGATAATCCCTTTCTTGTTGAGAGGGAGTGTTGAAATGTGGCAATAAGAATATTCCAATTTTCTTTTGTCATTGAATTAAAATTCGAATTTAGTCTCACCAGTTGCTTGAAAAATAATTAATTAATTCATCTTGAGTTAATTAGTTGGAGAAATTCAAGTTAAAAGTCTTTCTGAATTCATGCAAAAGTTATCCCTTAAATTAAGGAGATTAATTAAGGAGATGAGATTGAGTTATATTTGAGTTGTAATTAGTTAGCTAAATTTACTGAGTTAAGTCCAGTTAAATTAGCTCCAAACTGTTTTAGGAACTAATTGTGAGTTATCAGTCAGTTGATGCATGCATGCACTCAACTAGTGTACTCCAGATAACTAAAGATTCTCTCATCATTAACTCATGCATGTCTATTCTGAGAAAGACCCAGTTGAGATTAAAGGTAGGGACAATGTACTATCTATTGCATGTGTTTTCCTATAAACAAAACTCATGCATGCAGAAGGATTTCATTCCTTGAGGACTGCACAATTTTATAGGGTGTGATCAGTGTGGGTGATCAGTGTTCCACTTGGTAACATGAGGAGAAACAACGCAATGAAATAGGAGCTTGGAGGGCCAAGGAGAAGGCCTATGAGAAGTCTATTTTTCATGTGAGCATCTGTGAGGATTGTACTGAGAGTTGGCTAGCTATGAGAGCTAAGGCTTTGTGTAATTTTGAGATATTTCCAACTTGTATGATAATACAGATAGTGGGGTTTTTAGCTGTGGCTTTCCCTTGAGTACTCTTTTGTGTTTCAAGTGCATTGATTCTTCTTCTGGTTATATGTGTTTAGCTTTATCTTGCTCAAATCTTTTAAGCTTCCGCAAATTGATTGTAGAAGTAAGTTAAAGTATTTTGCTTTGGTTATATTGCATTATCAGGTTAATCTGTAGTCAAAATTTCTACATGCACATATAGTTCAGCCATAAGAAATAGAAGCACAAGCACTTGAGCTAGAAAATATGCTAGAAACTAGAGGGCATTGATGATGAATAAAGTCTCTTTGAATCCAACAAAAAAATTCTCAACCAACCCAAAGAATATCCTCTCTTAAGACTATGTGTAAAGAAAACATGAAGTGCTACAAGGTATTGATTGCCAACAAAAGCACTAATAATAAATTTTCCTTAGAAATGGTGAAAAACTGGGATTGGAGAGGATTAAACACCCAACAACGTAAAAATTATCATGGATGTAAAAGGGACACCAATTGTTAGTGAATGAGTGATGAGCCTAGGTATTGCAACAAGAATGCTGCAACTCCTAGGGCTACCAGCTTTACTTATCAACCCGAGGTTCGCACAAACTTGGAGATGATAGTGCTATATGCACAAGTAAAAGTGAAAGTCCTGCTTGTAGTCACTGCTCATTTGGCAAGAGACCCTAGGGGTTCCAAGATAGACTTCTATAGGGTCAGAAGAAGCTTAATTCTTTGATGGAAGAAGAGAAACTATTCTAAGAGAAACCTAATCTATTGCAGTAATGAAGAAAACAACATGTAATGATAACTCACGCCATAACCTAATTAACCAAGTAAACAACTATGCTAAGAAACATTTCTAAATCAATCACTAACCTAATGCTGCTATCTAAGTTGCAGAAGTAAAGAGCATCAAACTATACTAAGGTGCAAGAAAAGAAACTAGACTAAATCTATTTTCAAGCAGAAGAGCAATCGGAGATTGAAATTGGTGAAAGGAGGATGTAAGGATGCAGTAGTGCATAGGGATAGTTCGATTGATCAACGAATAGAAGATGGACGGTGGAGATATTATCACAGGGGCTTAAGTGAATAGATGGACGAACAGGGTTAATGAATAGGATGAAAGACAAAGATCTTATCAAGGGAAATTTAGTAAATAGGTGAACGAACAGGGTAACGAAGCAGATGAACGAAAAAGATCTTATCGCGAGGAATTAAGTGAATGGATGGAAAAATAGGGTAACGAAGTAGATGAATGACTGAGAGCTTATCGTGACGAATTAAGTGAATGGATGGAAAAACATGATTAATCAACAGATGAACAGTGTGGATCGTATTGCGGGAAGAAAATGTGCGGAAATGATGGAGCATATTTTCGGAGGCGGTAAGTAATTTCTTGTGCGCCCTTAAAGCTATAAGTTGTATTTAAATTTCATGTGATTACCCTAACTATACAACACGTAGAATGAGAAAACCACTTTTCTTGCGTGCTCTCAAGTGGATAACGGCCATGTAAGAATCTACGGAATATTGCACGATAGCTGTTCGATTAGGCAGGGTTGATCAACGGTGGAGATCGGCCAAGCTAGTTTGCGATCGGGTGACGTGATAGTTGTCAGATCAGGCAAGGCATGTCGACAACAGGGATTTAAAGCACATAAAGTGTTGGGTGACTAGCCATCGGATCAGGCGAGGTAGATCGATGGTGGGGATTTAAAACACATAAAGTAAGTGGAAGACTTCATGCGAGGTGGCAGTTGGATAAAATAATGAATTGAATGGTGATTGGGTAGGTTTGTTGTGGATCAGACGGTAAGGGGATTATGCATGAAGAACATGCTGAAATAGGTTTCAATGAAAACAACATAAAAAACCAGTGAGGGTGAACAAGTAACTACATCAAACAACAAACTCCATAGCTCATGCGAGAACGAGAAACCTGTGTTTTTGGGGTTGCTGAAGGGTCTCTTCCTCAAGTCATGGTCCCAGAGGGAGGAGGTGAGGTCGAGACACTTTTGGACAACCTTATGGTGATATTTTCCTCCTAGCTAACTTGCTAATTGAAAGAAGGCACAAATAGAAGTAAACTAAAGCACAACTGATCTAATATACACTACTATAAGTAGAATGCAGCTACTTAAGAAAATAAATAGAAAAACCATGAATTCATCTACACTATACTACTATAATGCAAATGCAACTACTTAAGAAAATGAATAGAACCAAAAAGCTACTTAAGAAAATGAACAGAACTAGAAATCTATGTTATCATACATGTACAATAAAGAGGAGCTTTGGTTGCTTGGGTTGGGCCGTAACCCAAGAGCTTCAGCCCTTTGAGTTAACTCAGTGTTGGCTCAAAACAGAACTCATCTTTATTACAAAAACCATGGATTACATAAGAAACTATCACGGGTCTTGCAACTCAAAAATAAAGTAGATTTTGACAATAAAAATCTAAATACTATTGACATCCTAAGCCTCTCTACTTATACATCTGAAGTCTCCAATGACTTCCTTCCCATTAGGGAAGTTTGGCTACCCACTCAAGATAAACATGTTTTTGTGACTTTCACCTGCTCGGTTGTCTTTTAGTCCTCATGATTTGGTTGTTTCCACTCTGAGCTGATGGAGGAATATTCGAATGGAGGGGTAGTAAATGAGGGGGATTTAACTCCTATAGTTCCTCTCCCTTGTCCCATTCTAGTTTTGACCAAGGTCTTTACCACAGTTCCTTTCTTTTATCCTTTATTACTGCATTTTTCCTTGCTTTTATCCTTTATTCTTGCATTACATGCACATTAGACCACAAAGTAAAATATCCAAATTTAACTCATCTCATAAACAAAATATAATCAAAAGTATGTAATAAGTTGTGAGAATAGTTGGTTTGACTAAGCTAGGAGGTGAATTAAGGCCCATATAATTACCCAATGATGAGGCTCATCAATGAGCATAGTGAAGTTGAGTTCAAGATATGAAGATATAAGAACAAGGTAATATGTGATATAATGCATATGAATGTCTTGCACATCCTTTTGGTTCGACCATATTAGTTTGACAGGAAAGTGATACATGATGGAGAGAGTAATTGCTACAAGTTTGAAAAGGATGGCATAAAACATACTCGTGTACCATTGAAGGAAGAAAGTGCAGCTAAGACAAACATCCCAAATCATTGTTGTTAAGTAGTAAATAATTTCTGCAAAAAGTGGAGAAAGAGGAGGTCAGTTATGTGGTAATCCACAAACCAAAGGTAATACTTCTACACACTGAAATTTCATATTTACCTATGGAAATTATGGAAATGTTGCATGAATTTAATGACATTGTAGTAGATGATTGTCCAAGTGAGTTTCCAACAAAAAGAAGCATCAACCACCATATAGATTTGATACCAAGAGCATGCCTTCCAAATAAGGTTGCATATCAAATGACACCCAAGGAAAATGAAGAAATAAGGAAACATATTTAGGAGTTGTTAAACAAAGGGTTGATAAGAGAGAGCTTGATTCCATGCATTTTGCCTTCCGTACTAGGTCCAAAGAAGGATGGAGAGTGGAGGATGTGTATAGATTCCAGAGCAATCAACAAGATCATGATTAGATACAGATTTCCATTGCCACAAATGGATGATATGATGGACTGTTTGAGTGGAGCAACTTACTTTTCAAAGATTGATCTAAATGTGGTTACTATCAAATCCATATTAGAGAAGGGGATGATTGGAAGACAACTTTTAGGACCAATGATAGGTTGTATGAATGGTTGGTCATGTCATTTGGATTAACAAATGCACCTAGTACATTCATGCAGTGGATGAACGAAGTCTTGAAGGAGTTCATTCATAAGTTTGCCATTGTTTACTTAGATGCTATTTTATTTTTTAGTCAAACTAAGGAAGAACACCTCAGATATGTGAGATATGTTCTAGAAATATTGCAAAGAAAAGTTGTTAATTAACCTAAAGAAATTTACTTTCATGAAACTTTAGTTAGCATACTTAGGTTTTGTCATTTCCAAATATGGATTGAAAAGGGATCTAGAGAAAATAGAGGCATTTGTGAATTGGGCTTCGCCCAAGAGAATTTTTGAAGTCAAAATATTTCATCGACTAGCTAGCTTCTATCGAACGTTTATCAAGAAATTCAGTGGTATTTGTGTTCCTATGATAGATACAATCAAGAAGGACAGATAACCATTTTGTTGGAAAACAACAATAGATAAAAGTTTCTAACTATTTAAGAAGAAGATCACTGAGAAACGAGTGTTGAAGTTTCCCAAATTCAATAAAAATTTCCAACTAATATGTGATGCTAGTGGGACAACTATTGGAGTTGCACTAAGCCAAGGAGATAAACCTATTGCATATTTTAGTGAGAAGTTAAGTGACTGAAAATAGAAATACTCTTCTTATGACAAATAGTTCTATGTTGTGATTCAAGCTTTAAAGCATTAGACGAATTATTAATGACCAAAGAGTTTATTTTGTTCTATAATAGTTCTACATTATAGTATATAATACAAAAACACAAGTTGAACCATAAGCACACCAAGTGGGTTGAATTTCTATAGAGTTTCACCTTGTTATAAAACATATAAATGGATAAGAAAACAAGGTAGCCAATTCTTTAAGAAAGAGGAGTTTTATTATGCAAGAGAGTCAAGTGCAGGTTTAGGCTTTGACTATTTGAAGGATATGTATGAAGTTGATGTTTATTTTCAATAAGCTTTTGATGCATGAGAGAACCGTGTGAACAAAGATAGCAACCCATGGAAAGAGTTCATGTTGAATGCTGGATATGCGCCCCAAATATTCTATGAGAGAGAATTTGATACAAGAGAAGCACAATGGAGGGTTGGCAAGACATTTTGGAGTTGAAAAAATACTTGGGCAACTAGACCATTTCTATTTAAGGCCAAAGATGAGAGCGAATGTGCAAAAATATGTGAGTAGGTGCAGGGTGTGTTAATGTGTGAAAGGAAGGAGCCAAAATGCTAGAATATATACTCATTTACATATTCCCTGTATACCATGGGATTGAGTGAGTATGGATTTTGTTTTGGGTTTTCCAAATAATCAGCAAGGTAATAAATCAATACTTGTAGTCATGGACATATTAAAAAAGATAACTCATTTTATTCCATGTTACAAAACTAGTGATGCTACACATGTGGCTAAATTAATTTTCAATGAAATTGTTTGACTACATGGTTTGTCGAAGAGTATAATTTCTAACATGGACACAAGGTTTATAAGGAATTTTTGGAAAAACTTGTGTGAGAAATTTGGAACCAAGTTAAACTTCAGCTCAACCTATCATCCACATTCTGAAGTGTTAGAATTAATGGAGAAAGCTAAACTTAGATTACTGTTGTGATGATGATAGGACTGAGACTCTAATATTAGACCTCAGATTCTACTATCTAGGGAATGGTTGAAACCATCTTGATTGTGAGAAAGCCTATATATACCAGGTTGTTCCCATAATTGTATACAGTGTGTATATGTGAAGTTCTTGGGAACTCTATAGGTATCTTACCTAGAGAGCTGCTTAATTAATATAATATCGATTTTTATCATGGTATCAGAGCTTCAGGGTGGAGAGCGCGAGAAAAGATCTTTGCGAGACCGTGGATTATAAGAGCATCAAACTGTGTGAGTAATAGAGGGGCAATGTGGAGGAGATCATGGAATAATCTGAGTTAAGAGGCTACTTTCTATTACAGAACGTTTAGATTGAATAGTGCAGAAGGTCGAATCTCGAAAAGTCCATTGAAGTATCCAATGCTTTGACGCATAAAACTCTACTTTGTCAGAATCACTATGGGCGAAAACTTCAGTAAGAATTCCAAAGCATCTTAAATCACATCTAAGGACACGGATTGCATCCCATCTCTGACAAATAGTGAAAGAGCACGTTTTTTGATTTGAATTAAATCCTTTCTGATATATGTTGGTGGACACACGAGCACCCTTCTTGGTTGTTGATCTCCCAAAATGAATGTTGCTTAATTGGTTAACATGATTCCGAGACCCTCGCAGGATTTGATCTGGAGGGACATGTTACATTGTGGGTTTTGAGACAATTTGGGCGATAAAACTTAAAAGGAGGAGGTCTGGTGTTCGATTCTTAGCGGCCCTTTTTTTATCCAGGGTAGTTACAATATTTTTCATTAGCTTCCCATTTTGATATTCAATTATTTAATTGTTGTCGATCATCAAAATACAAATCCAAAGGGCTCTTTTCAGTGTAGTCGATGTCATTCTTCACAACCCTAGCATTGTAGAAGATATGGTTTACGGACTAGTGCTGGATGCAGTGGCAATCAAAGAGTTCCCCCCCCCCTTAGTTCACAAGATACGATTTTAAGGAGGGCCCTTACACATTCCCAAGCTTCAACTCTGGTGTGCGTCTCTCTCCCAACGTTGAAGATGCCAGTTATCCTCTGCCGGGATGGATAATCAAATCGTTGAAAGTTTTCAAGTACCTTGACGGGGCACAATTTTGCAATTCCATAGGGCGGGAGGGCCATGGAGCTCATGTCTGGAAAGGAAAGCACCATATCCTAGGGCATCAGAATGATTCCCATCAGATTGTATTGCTTGAGCTTTGCAGTGGGAGATGCCAAGAATACCTGCACAAGTAACATGATTGTAGAGATCCTAAAATCAATTGGAAATATGTGCAACTTGTGAGAGGTCGTGTAGTTGCTCATCACCAGAGCCACGGGCACTAAGACCTGCATTGCACAGAAGCCACAGTCTACAAGGTTCTACAGTTGAAGAGCTGCCAAAGGGACAAGTTTCTCGCCTGCAAGGTAACAGGGTTGTTGGAGCTCGTTAGAGGACCGTGTGGAGTCAAAAAGAAACCTCAAAGCGAGATAAGCTGGACTTTTCCAATATGGCTACACTTTTAAACATATTTGTTCCTGATAATATTTTTTTTCATAAGGCATAGTGGTTTTATTAATGACCACGATTATCAAGAGATTCTATATGTTCTGAAACAATGTGAGATTGAAGACACATGAGTTGTTTTTCAAGAAGGGTGTGAAGAGGAACAAAGTGTTGAAGACAAATGGGACGAGCCAGATGAAGCTAATTGCAAAGGTGTGGCAAAAGAAAACAAAGCTGGAGAAAATTTAAATTGTGATGATCTCATTAATATTTCTGTGTGTGCAAATGATACCACCAACAACAAGGAAAAGTAACGAAGTTTGAAGAAGAATTGGAATTTCTTGAAGCATGGCTTGAAACACCATGTCTTTATGAAATCAACACAGAGGTTACAGTAATGAATGGTGAAGACATCATCGCTAGCATTCAGATGGTTGACACCAGAAATAGTGGGAAGGAAAATTCTCCTATCCAACCTACCATAATTCTGAGAAGGGGAAGAATAATAGTTCAAGCTTTCCTTCATAGGGGAAGAAATGAGGTGAAGATATAGCACTACCTCACAGAAAATAAAGTGAAGATGAAGCTTCATCCACAAATGAACATGTATGGGCTTAGCTGCAAGAAAACTAAAATGAAAACCTATGTTACCAATTTTTTCATGTTTTATTTGTTAGCGTACCCTTTCTGCATTAAGGGGGAGTGTTAGAATTAATGGAGAAAGATAAACTTAGATTATTGTTGTGATGATGATAGGAATGAGACTCTAATCTTAGACCTCATATCCTACTATCTAGGGAATGGTTGAAACCATATTTATTTTAAGAAAGCCTATATATTTTAGGTTGTTCTCTTGATTGTATACAGTCTGTATGTGTGAAGTGCTTGGGCACTCTCTAGGTATCTTACGTGGAGAGCCACTTAATTAATAGAATATCGATTTTTATCATGAAGGATAGACCAAAGTGGTGAATATAAGTCTAGGGAAGTAGTGGGATCGTGTATTATATTAAGTGGAGTTCACATATAATGATTCACCAAATGGTAGCACAAAGAATACTCCATTTCAAATTTTGTATGGAATGCATCTTAGAGGAGTTTGTGAGCTATGATATTTGGGTAGAATGGAACAAAGAAGTGTTGAAGGAGAATATTTTGCAATCGAAGTGAGTGACTTACAACAACTCCAAATACAAGGAAAAAGCAGATTTGAAAAGAAAGTAAGTGAAAATCGAGGTGGGAGACATGGTATTAGCTCACCTAAGAAAGGAAAGGTTTCGAAGGGGGGAGTATAATAAACTTAGGTCCCTACAAGATACTTCACAATATTTCTACAAATTCTTATGAATTGGAGTTACCTCACAGATAAGTATTTCACCAATTTTCAATGTGAGTGATTTGCATCCTTATCTAGTTGGTGAGAAAGACTCATCAACAAAAAATAGAGAAAATGGTGAAGTCATTGAGTAGTAGTGAGTAAAACAAATGCCTATGGTAAAAACATTGGAAGATGAAATGATTTTGGCCACAAAGGTTGCAAGCAAGACTAGAGGGGAGGAATATATGGAATACTTAGGTGAAGTGGAAAGGCCATGCGGTTGAAGATTCTACTTTGTGTTGGCATTATGGTTCTGGTATGATTATATGTTTCAGATGTTGTACTTGATGGCAACACCCATGGCATGGCTCTCATTTTGATGAAAATAAAGAAGTACGCAGGAGAACAGTTCAGGAGGTGCGTACCCGCAGGTATACCGTGTAGGGACAGCGTCCAAATACGCGTGTTACCCATTCATGGGGTGTGTACCCCAGTGCACACACTTCAAGACAGTAAAAGCGCGCACACGTGGGGTTTCCTATGGTATTTAGCCGACGGTATTATATTATCATGGTTTTGGCCTGTGGTATTAGTCCATGATTTGAGGAAGAGCATGCCTATATAAAGCAAAGGAGATCATTTGGCTTGTGCATCTTTTGTGTATTGAATATCTTAAGATCTAATATTGGGTTCTCGGTTTAAAAGCTTGATCTTTAGAAGAGAAGTTGGAAGCGAATCTGTGAAGGATGATCTCTCGAGCGCAAGATCAGATTTGAGTATCTGACTGTATTTTGGTCCTAATCAGAGGTGCGCAAGTGATCAACAGTGACAGTGCGTGGGTACGCAGAGGAAACAAAGGGTCTGTGCGTGGGTACGCAGAAGAGACGAAGGGGCAGTGCATGGGTACGCAGAGGCGACAAAGGTGAATTGCGTGGGTACGCAGCGTGACAGTGTTTCAGATGCGTGCTTACTGTTTGAGTACACGGCGCGACAGTCTTTCTCGGTGTGTAACTGTTGTGATAGTACGTGGCGCAACAGTTCTTCTGGGTGTGTGCCTACTGTGCAGTACGTGGCGCGATAGTACATTTTGGTGCATACTGGATGTACATCAGTGAAAGGAGCAGTGCGTGGCCATGCAGTACAACAGAAGTAACTCTGCGGGTATACGCAGAGAAGCAAAGGGTGAAGTGCATAGCGACGCAGGCCAGTAAAAAGAAAACTGCGTATCTGTTTTAAGATCTTCTGTTGGTTGAATTTTTCTTGTTGATAAGGTGTTCTGGGTTCAGTTCTGTTATTATTGATCTGGTTATTGCAGCTGACTGTATAATTTACATGTACTTGATGATCATTTGATGTATATGGATCCAGTTTGAAAATTTATGAAAAGTGGTCCTTGAAAAGAAGTAGGGGGTTGTAGCTCCCTTCCAGAAGAGACTGGAAAATGAGAGGCTCTCTGCAGGTTGCAACCTGCGTACTGGTAAAGGACTGCACCAGTACAAGACCATTGTAAAAGGAGTTTCTAATTTGAAAGAAGATAGAGACATATTACAGCAGGTGGTTTTCACCCACATTGGGTTTCCACCTTATATCTGGTGTTCTTTGATGTGACTGTCTGTTTTTCTGTTCATGCTCATTGTTTTATGTTACTGATATGAAAAAATAATTCAAAGTATAAATAAGGAAGAATTGTTAAAAGGACTAGATAATACTGATTCACCCCCCCTCTCAGTATTATTTTCAACAATTGGGATCAAAGCAGGTCCTTCTAAAGAAGCTTGATCACTTGAAGGAAGATCTTTCATCATGAGCAACTACGAGAGGGAAGCATCTATCAGGCCATCGGCTTTTGATCAGACAAACTTTAATTATTGGAAGGTAATAGTTACTGCCTATCTTCAATCTCTTGGTACAGAAGTTTGGAACATCGTAGAGATAGGCTATGCTTTTCCTTCAACTACTCCTACAGATGCAGACAAGAAGAAGAAGTTCGAAACAAATGCAAAAGCAGTCAGTACCCTATTAGGATGTATATCCCAATTGGAATTCATGAAGGTAATGCACTATAAATCTGCAAAAGAGATATGGGACAAAATTGTCATGAGCTATGAAGGAGATGAACAGGTAAAGCGTGCCAAACTTCAAACTCTCAGGATTCAGTATGAGACTCTCAAGATGTTAATGATGAAAGTGTGGCTAACTATTTTATTCGGGTAGATGAAGTTGTTAATTGTATGAAAAATTTGGGTGAATAAATAAAAGAGGCTATTGTGGTTGAAAAGGTTCTAAGATCATTGTCCCCCAAGTTTGAATCTAAAGTATCTGCAATAGAATAAAAAGAAAATCTATGAATTCTTACTATGTCTCAACTGCATGGAATTCTAACTGCTTATGAAATGAGAAAGGGAGGTCCATCAGATAGAAGAGAAGCTGCTTTCAAGGCATCAGGCAAAGGAGAGTATTATGAGGCAAGTCACATACAAGAAGAAGAAGAAGAAGAATTAAATTTTGTCAGAAATCTTCAAAGGGGTTCTGGAAGGTTCAGAGGTAAGTTACCTTTTAAATGCTTTGCTTGTGGAAGAGTAGGTCATTATGCTGCAAAATGTCCTTATAAGGATAAAGGAAAGGAACCTGCTAGATGGAACAAGAAACAGGGTGCAAATAAGAAAGCTACTACACTCATGAAGATAGTGATGGTCTATCAACAGTGATGAAGATGAACAAGGTAATGAATATAAACTGTTAATGGCATTTGATGATGATGATTATATGGATGTTATAGATGTAGATAACCTTTATGACGAAATTACTAGACTCAAGAGAGTTATAGAAGAAAAGAATATGATCATTGATACTCTACAAATTCAAATTGATGAAAAGGAAAAACATTTTGAAAAGTTAGAAGTTGAAATTGTTGCTCTTAGAAAAGAGATTGAGAAAACAAAAGCAATTAATCTTAAGTTTGTCAAAGGATCTGAAACTCTAGATGAGATTATCAATGTTCAGCGTTCTCCGCTAAACAAGATAGGTTTGGGCTATACTGGAGAAACTTCTCAAGCATCCACTTCAAAAAGTTACCTTGAGGTAGCAAAAGGGAGTGAGC
>APFE030653148.1:3136-64880 GCA_000404065.3 Pinus taeda
ACTAGATGCCCTCATAACAAAGGAAAGAAATTTGAAGAAGATGGTAGAAGCTATTATACCCATATTACAAGTTCATTCAATGATAGTGAAGATATTAGAAGTCTCATGGCACGTAAAAACAAGAATGCTTCATCCAATAATGGCGAAGATATTAAAAATCTCATGGCACATGAAAAGAAGAATTGAGAAACTGAAGAAGTTGCCAAATTAAAAGAACAATTGGAGACAGAAACCAGGGTAAGGGAGCAATTGCAGGATATAGCAAAGGATCAGAGCACAACCATTCAGAGACTTGAATCAAAGATCCTCTCTCTAAAAGAAGATCTTGAGAATCAAGCACATGAAGTAATCAAACTAAAGCGACAAGTGGAAAAAGGGAGAAAAGCTGAAGAAGACCTAAGGAATCAGTATCTGATAGAGAAAGAACAACATCAAGTTGAGGTAAATATATTGAATGGCAAAATAGAAGAAAAGGATAAGATTTTACGATTTCAAGATAGTACTAAAATCTTGGATGATATTCTTAATAGTCAAAGGTCTCCTGCTATCAAGACTGGTCTTGGTTTTCATGAATATGTTGAAGGTGAATCTAGTTCACAAGGTGAGGCAAGAAACTCTAATGAGAAATCTGAAATTCTCAACAAGGAACAACCAAGGAAAGAAATTCCTCAAGGAAAATCCTTTACCCCTAACTATGGACGTGATAGACGATTATTTCCTCCACTGAATAAAGTTGAATGTTATGTATGTAATAATTTTGGACATGTTGCAGCCAGATGTAGAAGTAGAATGGTTCAAGAAAGATCATCACATCCCAGGTATTTCAGAGGATATTGCTTTGCCTGCAATGCATATGGACACAAAGCAATTGATTGTGATAGAAGGAACATGAGAAATGTAAGGTGTTATACATGCAACAACTATGGGCATAAAGCAACGGAGTGCAGGAGCAGATTTCAAAATTCAAAACAAGAGGACCATACATCATCACAGTTCCAGGAATTGAAGAAGACAGAAACAGAAAAGTATGGCATAACTCAGTCAGCTGACATAACAGACACAAGGGAATCTGAAAGTGATGAATTTCAGTATTCCTTTCATACGATGATATAATGAAGACAAGTAGCGTATATACGCGAGTTACAGGCTGCAAAATCGCGTATATGAAGAAAGGGCAGCAGAACAGACCTAGGTTCAGTCATGGCTCAGGAGGAGCAGAACAAACTCAGGAAATGGTTCAGTCATGGTTGGCTCAGGCTCATGGGGAGCATATACTTCAGATAATTCATTGTTGGCATTATGGTTAAATAATACATCAAAGGAATAGTATGGCAGGCTGATGCTTATGGTACAGATCTGAATGGTTGGTCTTAGAACCAGCATGTACTCAGGGGGAGTATGAACAGCAGTATGGACAGTATTATCTTGGTACGCCCTTTGCCCTTGATGTCAAAGGGGGAGAGTGACTTGGTGTGGTTTGGTTGCCATCAAGTCCAAAGGGGGAGATTGTTGGCATTATGTTTCAAGTGTTGTCCTTGATGGCAACTCACTCAGAGGTTGGTACAGGTGCTCAGAGGTTGGTACAGGTGATGGCAACTTAATCAGAGGACAGATCTCAGTACAACAGGACAAGAAAGAGATATACGTAGGTTTATCAAGGAGAATCCGCGTATACACACAGGTTTGATTCAGTAAAAGCGCGTACATGTGAAAAGTACCTTTGGTCCGTGGCAGTTAGTCCTTGGAAGTTGTGCCTATGGTTTTGGACCATGGTGTCTCGACGGACGTGTTGATCCCTAGTTTCGAAGTTGATGGTATTGGTTTGTTATGGTTTTAGACCATGGTATTGAGCAAGGCCTAAGGCTATATAAGGAGAAGATCATTAGGCCAAGAGAGTTGAAAAAGAGTGAGCATTTGGGTGTCTGACGAAGTGAGAGGATCTGGTATTGCTGGTTATCTGTTCGGGAAGTTTGGCAAGGGTCGGATCTGACAGCGAAGGCATAAGTAATCATTTCTAGATCTGTACGCGGGTTTCCTTTGGAGAAAGTGCGTATACACGCGGTTTCAGTACAGTGAAGTAGCGTATTCATGATAAGTCTGAAAATTGATGAAACGTGGTCCCTGAAGATTGTAGGGTCAGCACCTACGTACTAGTAAATGGATCAGCTAGTTCAAGAGCTGAGGGGGTTGTAGCTCCCTTCCAGAAGTAGTTGGAAAACAAGAGAGGGTTGTAGCCCTCTGCAGGTTGTAGCCTGCATACTGGTAAAGGACTGCACCAGTATATTGTAAAAGAAGTTTCTCATTAAAGAAGAAAGAAACGAATTGCAGCAGGTGGTTTTCACCCACATTGGGTTTCCACCTTATATCATGGTGTTCATGTGTGTGGCTCTTGTGTGATGTCCTGTTCTGTTATACTGCACCTGTTTACTGTTAATATGCTTAATAATGTTCTGATGCATTCACTGAAGATTAAGCTAACTGAATTATGAGATCTCTGGGTATACGCTATTTGCTTTAGACACAGTCGCATGTATACGCTGGTTCACTTCATTGAAGTAGCGTATATGAATCTGAGTATGAAATTGAAAAGTTTTATCTGATCTGATAATACTGATTCACCCCCCCTCTCAGTATTATTTCCAACAGTAATTGTCCAAGAGGTACTATGATAGTAAAGTTAAGGAGTTTTATGAGTTGAAGATGGGATCGATGACATATGAGGAGTACACAACTAATTTTGTGGAGTTATTGAGGTATGTATCTTATCTTAAGGATGAGAAAGTAAAAGTTCAGAGGTTTGTCATTGGATTACCATTAGCATTTAAGGATCATATTAAGTATGATGAGCCTCAGCCACTGGAAGAAGTCAATGGGAATTCGAAACACTATTATGATCAATTGAAGCATAAGACAGAGTCTCTACAAGGTTGGAAAGGGAAATACAAGACTAAAGGCAAATGGCCACCTAAGAGACCAAGACCTCAATATGTAGGTGAGAAAGAGGATGGTGTTCCTTACAAGAAGTTTAATGTAGTTGGAAAGGGAAATGGGTCACAGCCTAGAGGGAAGCAGAATAAAGTTGAGGGTAAGGAACAGTTGCAATGTTGGATATGTGGCAAAGAGCATCTCAAGAAGCATTGGACATCGTATCAGGGTTGTAGACCTCATATCTAAAATGCACAGGAAGCACAAACGGTTGGGGATATTGGATAGGGCATTCCTTGGATCTATGCAACATTATATAGTAGGCAGGCATATCACCAAGCATCTATTATTGACATGGATGGTAATATTTGTGATCAAGTTGTTTCTATTTTGATTGACCATGGATCTAATTATAGTTTTGTTAGTCATGACCTAATGGATAAATGTGGTTTGAGAAAAGAAGTGCATGCGGAGTCTTGGTTAGTGTAGTTGGATATAGGTACTGAGAAAAGAGTTCATCACTAGGTAAGAGCTTGTGCATTTGAGTTAAATGGTATGCCTAGAACAAAACATTTGAATGTACTTCAATTGAGATCATACAATATGCTTATGGGTATGGATTTGTTGTATCTTCATAGGACCAAAGTAGATTGTTATGATAAGGCTATTGAGTTCCTAGATGACAATGGAGAATAGAGAATATTACATGGTAAGAAGTTGGCTACATCAGTTAGAATGGTTACAACTATGCAAGAAAATCACAGTCACAAGAAAGGGTATGTGTTATTTGTAGTGCATATTTCCAGTGATAAAGGTAAGGATGTTGAGGATGCATAGGTCTTGAGCAGGTATCCATTTTTACAACTGTTTTGGGATGTATTCTGAATAGAAATTTTGGAGTTGTCACCTCATAGGGAAGTGGACTTTCCTATTGAGTTGGTACTAGGGGCAGCACTAGCATGAAAGGCACCTTACAAGATGAGCACACCAGAGTTAGTGGAATTAAAGTTGCAGTTGAAGGAAATGCTTAACAAGGGGTACATTAGGCCAAGTGTGTCACCTTGGGGTGCACCATTGTTTTTTTTTAAGAAGAAAGATGGTACTCTAATGTTGTGCATTAATTACTAGTAATTGAACAAGGTGATGATCAAGAACAAGTACCCTTTACTGAGGATCGATGACTTGCTTGATTAATTTAAGGGAGCAACAATTTTCTCGAAGATTTATTTGAGATCATGGTATCATCAGGAACACATCAAAGAAGAGGACATTTACAAGACTACTTTCTGTAATAGGTATGGGCACGATGAGTTTGTTGTAGTTCCTTTTGGTTTGCTAATTCTCCAACTACTTTCATAGTTTGATGAATAGTGTGTTGTGTTCTTATCTAGAAAAGGCTATGATTGTATTCATTAATGATATATTGATATATTCTAAGAATGAGGAAGAGAATTCCAAACTTTTAGCGACAATATTGAGATTGATAATAAAGCATTATTTGTATGCCAAGCTTGGTAAATGCAATTTCTTTGAGATAGAGGTACATTACATGGGGCATGTTGTTTCCAAGAAGGGCATAACAATGGATCCGAAAATGATAAGATCTATCATGGAATGGGCGGCTCCTAGGAATGCGGATGAGGTCAGATCATTCACACGATTAGTAGGTTACTACAGGAGGTTCATCAGGAACTTTTCACAGATTTCCTATCTTATCACATCATTGCAGAGGAAAGGAAATAAATTTCAATGGATAGAGGAATGTGCAAGAAGTTTTGACTAGTTGAAGTAGTTGTTCAGAAATGCTCTAGTTCTCAAGATTACAGATCCAGATAAAGAGTTTGTGGTGTGTACATATTCTTACAAGAGAGGACTTGGTGGAGTCTTGATGCAAGAGGCACAAGTAGTATTCTATGCGTCAAGGAAACTAAATGACCACGAGAATAACTATTTGACACCTGATCTTGAGCTAGTAGCAATCATTCATGCATTAAATATGCAGAGGCATTATCTTCTTGCTAGGAGGCTCATTATGATGAGTGATCACAGTGGGCTGAGGTACTTGTTTGATCATCCAAATTTGAATGCTAGGCAAGATAGATGGTTAGACACTCTCATTGAGTTTAACTTCAAGATTAGGTACATTAAGGGTAAAGAGAATGGGGTTGCATATTCTCTTAGCAGAAGAATACAAGTGAATCACACAGCAATTATGAGTTCATATGGGACATATTTATAGGATTAGATCTTATAGGTAGGATAATAGAATGATAGGTATAGGGAGCTTATGAATAGGTTTTAGTAGAAGGGTGAAAGTGATTAGGATGTGGAATATCATCTCATAACGGATGGTTTGGTCAAATTTAGGGATAGGATCTATGTGCCAGACAACAGTGAACTCAAGAAGCTTATCTTGAGGGAATTTCATGTTAATCCATATTCAAGTAATTCGAGATATCAAAATACTTTGACAATTTTGAATGAATTCTACTATTGGTTGAATCTAAATAAGGAAGTGTTAGGTTTTGTGGCTAGATGTTTGGATTGTCAATAGGTAAAAGTAGAGTACATGCATCCAAGTGGTCTACTACAGTTGATTCCAATTCTAAAGTGGAAATGGGAGGTAATTTCCATGGATTTCATTAAAAGTTTGTCGAGGACATCTAGACGACATGATTCTATTATGGTTGTGGTTGACAGGTTGACAAAGGTAGTACACTTCATTCCAGTGAATTCTACTTATTCAACTAGTGATGTAGAACAACTATTCATCAGGGAAATAATGAAGTTGCATGGTGTTCCGAAGAAGGTTTTGTCAGGCAGAGATGCTAAGTTCACTTCTAGGTTTTAGAAGGAGTTATTTGCAAGTTTGGGTATAGAGTTTTCCTTCAATACAGCTTATCATCCGGAGACAGATGGACAAATAGAGATGGTCAACAGGATTATTGTAAGAATGTATGTTATGCATCAACAAAAAAAGTGGAGAGAGTATCTTCCATTGGTAGAGTTTGTGTATAATAATGGCTATCAGGAGTCACTGAGGATGAGTCTGTTTGAGGCACTATATGAGCAAAGTTGTAATACTTCCATTAGTTGGAGTGATCTAGTGAACATGGTGTAGATAGATCCAGACATGTTGCCAGAGATGGAACAGGAAATGCAAGTTATCAAGAAGAATCTAAAGGAAACACATGATAGATAGAAAATTTATGTAGGTTAGCACAGGGCATTTAAAGAGTTTCAGGTTGGGGAACAGGTGTGCTTGCACATCCAGCCAAAGAAGAGCTCCTTGAGGATTGGGTCATGTGCGAAGCTGGCACCTCGATACTGTGGGCCTTTTGAGATCCTTGAGGAGATTGGACCAGTGGCCTACAGATTTGCACTACCTCCAATAGTGAAAGTCCATGATGCTTTCCATGTTTCATTGCTCAAGAGATGTAAAATATGTTAATCATGTGAGTGATTGGTCTATATTACAAGTGGAGCCAGAAGGAGAATTCCAACTAAAACCTTAGTGCATTTTGTAGCGGAAACATATCATGCTCTAGAACCAAGAAATCGAGCAAGTTAAAGTGCAGTGTAAGCACTTTTGGCCCGAAGAAACTACATGAGAGATGGATGATCAGATGTCAGCTATGTATCCTTCGTTATATTTTGGTGAAGGGAAATGAGTTTTGGTATACTTAGATATTTATGTATGGGTTTTATTATAAATACCACTCCGATTTTTGGTATAAATCTCCAATAAGTGGTATGGTTTTCGTGGTGTTATGTTTTTCATGTTGGTTTGCTTTTCAGTAGGTTGATATTGTAAACACTACATCAGCTAAGTTATAAATATTCATGGGTAGTATGTTTTTCTTTTCAGTGGTCTTCTTGATTGTAGGTGTCATAGGACACCGAGGACAAATTTCCCCTAAGGGGGAGGGGCCTATAACAACCTCGGGGTAAGATTTCGTGTAACAAAGTTAATAATGGTAAAATACGACCAAGGTCATGGGACACGTATTCCAAGTTGAATTTTGGAAAAAACATCCTAGTGGGTGTTCATTTGGTTTATTATGGCTAAGGAAATTGGCAAAGGCATTGGCAAAGGTTTTGAAAAGGCATGAGGCATTAATTGACATTTATTTATGAAAATAAAGGAAAACAGGAGAAAAGGAAGGTGAAAGGTCACAGGTTTGCATGAGAAGAAAATTGAAGGAAAATGAAGAAAAATGAAGAAATTAGAGGCCTCAATGATAAAAAGGCTTATGAGGATTAGTTCATGGCTTTTTGTTAGTTTAACTTTTTGTTAGTTTAGTTTTGGAGCCCTCTTGCTATTCTCTCTCTCTCTCTCTCATACTCTTGCACACTTAGAGCATTCTTGGAGCACTCTAGAATTGGAAAAAGGAAGGCAAAGGAAGGACAAGGAAGCAAAGGGAAGCAAAGATAAAGTAAGGAAGAGTTGGATCAAGCAGATCCAATGAGATTAGTTGTAGGTATCGACTTATATGTATGATTTCCTTGATAGTTTTGGCATGCATGGTACATGCATGTGTGTATTTAGTTCTCTTACTTTCATTGGAATGGGCTTTTCTAGGTGTGATAGTGGTTTCAATTTTTCCTTTCCATTTCTAGATAACCATGGTATGATGGGGTTCTTTTACTTGGTTGAGCTTTAGGTTTCCGAATGGTTTTGGAACCAAGTGAGGTGGTCTCAGGAAAATTCTTAAGGGCATAGAAATCCCTTGACTAGGTAATGGTGAGATACACGATAAAGCCTACGGGTGGAGATGGGAAAAATTTTCAAGGCATTGGTGAAGAAATCCAGAGGTATCCAAGCTTGTTTAGGGCCTAGCGATCCATTGAAAGGTTTTGGTGGGATTGCGGTAAATCCTAGTTGTGTATGTTTATTGTTTGGCCTAGGAATCTTTTAACCGGTAATAGTGGTATTGTGGTAAAGCCTAGTTGTATAGATGAGGTTATTGGGCCTAGAAATCCCTTGAATGGTAATGGCAGGATATGTGATAAATCCTAAGGAATCCTTGGTTGTTTTGTTTTGAGTCCCACATTCATGCTTGGAATATGGCACAGGGTGATTAGAAGAAAGAAATATTTGGTTCAGTCCAATCTCTGGTCGGGTGGTACATGGAAGTCCCTAACTTGGTTGGATTTTGCATATGTTAATAAGAGCTCTTTTCCCCTTGTATTTCATGAGTATTTATAATTTTTGTTATGTAGGTTTAACAATTGTTCTATAATTGTTTTTATTCAAGTTATATGTTAGTTATAAGCATGGTTTTATGACAAACTTTAGTTATGGATCTCATCATGTTTTGATTATAAACTGAATGGTTAATTAATGTATGACCTAATATATGATAATGCAACCATTGAGAGAAGGCATCAGACCTTCTTGCTAATTCTCAAATAAGTATGAGACCCCTATGTTCAAATTTTCATTTATAACATGTAGATTATATGTTCTCCATGTGTTTGACGAAATGACAATCATGCTTGGACCTAGTTAGGACAAGTCCTCGACTAAGTTTTATATATATTCTTTGTATTGATGTCTTTTATCATTCTGGAAAGTTATATCAAGTTTTAGGTAGAAGTCTGGATCCTAGCCCTAAAAAAGTGGCTCTTATCTCTGGGTCACATGCACAGAATTAAGTAAATTAAACTGCAATCACTATGAGGAAGGGTCATCCATGTGACTCAAGTGTTACAACTAAATTTAGGCAGTGTTATTTCTTCTTTTGGGAGTCTAGGCCAGTGAAAAATCAGTCTAGCTTAGGGTCTAGGCACCTAGAGTGATTGTTTAGCCTCTGGGGGCCCTGTAGTTCTTCAGGAAGGTCAATAAAGTTTTTGTTATAAGATTCACTTCCTTAAATATACCTAGGAGGTTAACTCATATCATAGTAACTCTTCATCACATATTTACTCCGGTGGACCGATGAACTTGGGTAAGTGTGGGAGGAGGGTGTTACAAGTCTTATCGATATAAATGGTCTTGTGAGTTGATTCCTCCACTTTTTCCACTTTGAAAGCATTAAGATGGATGAAAAGTTATAATGATCAAATTTGGATCTATGTTAGGGTTAATTCCCTGGGCTAGCTATTTCCATTCCCTACCTCATTCAATATCCTTACTAAGTCATATACCATAATCAACATCAAAAGGTTTGCATTGGGTACCATCCATGAATGTGAGAAAGTGCCTATGAGTTTCCCATGAAGTTATGGAAAAACTAATGGAATATTCCCCACATTATTGAAATATATATTTAATAATTCATTAACATATAATAGCCAAATACCCAACAACCTTGGAAACAACCAATCAAATTAGCTGCTTAAATAAAAATATCATACATATGAGATATCATTACCTACTTATTGTAGAATAAAATATATAATCATGTTTTGAATTAAAATATATAATCAAATATCCTTCCCCTTAAATTTACATTTGTACGCATTGTTCCTTTTATGATAGAAGCCTTCCCATGACAGGTTGTACCTTACATAGTAGTACCCTCCTTGAAAGGAAAGGCCTATCCATCAAGATAATTACCAAATGGCTTGTGCATTTCAAGGAAATTAACTCCTTCAAATGGGAATCCTACTCATATAAGGATTCATCTATATTTATTGGTAAATGTCATACATCACAAGAGGGTCTCTTAAAACCAACATATGCTCCCCCATGCAAGGTCACAATCTTGAGCGTTGTGCCTTGTATTAAAATAGATATTTTTCATTGTCTCTTGCCGAGGACATCCCCTTAGGATTTCCTTCCCTTGTTTCATGCCATTCAAAAAATAAAAAGGCAAGTTATAACATCAAAAAAATATTCCAGATTCCACTATGAATTTTTTACTATATATAAACTAACAAAAATCCAGGATTCCCTTCATCATAAAATAAATTTGTCCTAGGAAGGGAATAATCGTGCCATGGCATAAAGATACACTCTTGCATCCAAAGGAAGGGAAATGGATTTCTCATTACATAGACTCTGTACAAAACCTACAACCAATCATTTACATGCTATAAAAGGAGGGTTTCTAAAAAAAAATCTATGAAAGAAAAGAAAGGTGAGAATTAGGAATGTAACCTCATCTTTCTCGTCTCCTCAAATAAATTGAGCAAATGAGGTTCTGAATAAATGAAAAATAGCAAACATTAGAAACAATAGACACACACATTTTCCATTACAAATTTTTCACTTTTTTTTTTAATTATTTTTAGCTTCCCTTTTTTGTGAATTATTTTCATATTCATTTCAAAAATATGTGAATTAGAAATCATTATCATTCTTTCTAACGTAAGGAATATAACTCCCTAATGGAGGTGTGAGCTAAGAGAGGAATGTTAAATTCAAAATGCATGTCACGCAATATATTTCCCTCCTTGTCCTGACATGTCATGAAAATTGTTCTCTTGCTTGGGTCATTGACTCACATCCCCTCATTATAAATGCATGGAGGCAGTTGAAGGATGGCGAAGGTACAATGTTGTCCCTCACCCTGCAACTTATTTTTTCTCAGTTACAATAGGCCATGTATGTCTAGGTGGATTGGCTCCTTCCTTTGGTGAATTTGACAATGGTTTCTTTTTCTCCCTTGATGGGGATACAAGCTAAGAGAGGGATGTTTTTTTCAAAATGTGTGTCGTGCACAACACTTGTTCCTTCCTTGTCCTGACCTGTCATGAAAATTGTTCTCTTGCTTGGGGTCATCAACTCACATCCTCTCATTATAAATGCATGGGGGTAGTTGAAGGGTGACAAAGGTATGACATTATCTGGGGTGGTGGTGAGGAATTCTCTTCAACTCGCTGCTTATGCTTCTCAGTTGCAATAAGCCCTATATTTCTAGGTTGATTGACTCCTTCCTTTAGTGAATTTTAGATTGTTTTTTGTTTGGGTGGAAATACGATAGTTTTTCAGGTCATTTCCTTAAGGTATATAAGCACTGAATTGGGTCAATTTTTCTTCATTTTGTTTTTGCACAATAGAGCAAGCAAGCTGGTCTTTGAATTGGTGGTTGTTCTACCCACCTCGATACTCTAATAAACTGATTCCGCATGTATCTCATTTCCTTGCCCTGTCTCAATTTGCAGTGTACAATACCCTGTTAATTTCTCTGTATGCTTTTAGTGACAACAATTTACCTTTCAGTTTAATAGTGCAATTTGGGTTTCTGGTGTTTCATACAATTTGTATGTGTAAATTTTGGCCAAATTCTATGTTGGGCAACTAGCGCTTCACAAGCTTCAGGTGCAACTCCTTTTGTTTCATCCCATCTCAGATTATATTTGTTGAGTTTGTGGGTTATCTTAACCTTGAATGGGATTTTAACCTCATAGTTTAGTTTCCTTTTGCCCATGTTGTGTATCCCTTGTGGGGATTTCAGGGGTTTATGCTTGTGGTTTGTTGAGTTATATGAAATGTTTTTGTTCTTGGGTTCCAATTGTGGAGTCTAGGGGATGACTTAATTGTGCTTCAGTCGAGATTCAAAGAGTCTGGGTTTTATTCTCTTGCTCATCCTATTGGTCGCTGTTTTTCATAGGGTTGTGTGGATTTCTCTCCTCTTTGAAACTATGACTCCTCGAAAGAGATTTGAAAGTCGTAGAGGTGGCACAAGTAGTTCTATCCCTCACCATTGAAGGTTGTTTGGTCGGGATTCTATTGTAACTAATTTTGATACAGTTCCTCTACAAGTCCAAAGGGAAATTATTCACCTTGAATCAAAGGATTTTGGCAACCACCCTTACTTCTCTAATTTCAAGGTTTTAGCAGAAGGCCTTCAGTGGATTCTTGATTTCGGGAAATTCAAAAAATAAGGTTACATTTCCTACACTATCTCGCTGTTCACCAATAGATGGATACTCTCTTCTGCATGGTTCTTAGAGATAAGCAAGTGGACAATTATATTTCTTTTGCAGGACAAGAGGACATTAAACATCTTCTCTGTAATATATGCTTTTGTCTAGATGATATTATCTCATGTTTGAGAAGGGCCAAAAATATGTGATCTCCAACTCTTATTTTGAGGAGCTTATTGACCCCCCTACAGTCATTAATGCTCCACCTCCTAATACCTCTCCTCTTTCCCCAATTATTCTATCGGATTGATGTGGGATTTACTGGTTCAATTTTTTTACTAGCTTGAGCTACCTTATCACTATTTTCTTAGATCTTTGGAGGTGCTCTTAGTGTTTTCTATGGCAACTTTTGGCTGAGCATGGAGGTTTTTAGGATGTGCAGTGGACTTGGATTAGCAATGAAAAATCATTGCACAAATATTTAAAAAACATGGCATAAATATTGCAACTACATCCTAAAATTATGACAAAAAAAGGTAGTTATCCACATGACACAAAAACTATACCTTCAAATTATGGTTCAATAAAATGTTTAAAAAATAAATATTTGTTTTTCAAAATTAAACATTATAACTTGGATTGGTCAAATAAACTAATAATTATCCGCATGCCAATCAATTACAATATTGCCATAATAAAAATTAATAAAACTATATTTATATTTAAGTATAATCACAAAATTATATTTAAATTTGAATTTAAAATACATTATTTTCTATTATTTTGAATTATTATATTTTATACTTTCAATTTATGCCATAGAAATATATCTTTTGAATTTTTAGCTAATGTTTTTAACATTATCCTTTACTACTTGATTTTTTAAATTTGGAAAGCAAAGCCTTGTAAAGAATGGGTATGTTTTGTAATTATTTATGATAACCATATTGGATATTAGATTCTCTGATTTATATTTCATAGATCTTACTTGGGATTATTTCGTTTCATAGGCATCTATTATCATGGAGGTTTATTGAAAACCTCCATGGTTTAAATTTTCATTATTTTTGATATTTTAATAATAATATTACTAGTTTTTTTTAATATTAATATTTTAATAATTTTAATTTTAAGTTTATTTGGATTATGAGTTAATGACTAATATTTAATGGGTTATTGGATTAGTGTGCCATGTTGATTTTATTTACAAATATAAAATATACAAATTTCAACTATTAAATAAAAGATACGAGGATTACTCAAGAAATTCAAAAGGGATAATTTTATTAAATTATATTATTCTTTTTGTGTTTTTTATGGTATGATTTATCTCTTTATATAACAATAAGTGACTAATAGTTGTGTGATAATTAAATGATTAGTTTAACCATGTGTATAATTTTTCCAATAATATTTTCTTAAATATTTAGAGAAAATATTTATATGAATATCTTAACTAATCTGTATTTTTAATAATTCTTTTTCTTTATATATTTCATTATTTTTTTTTTCATTTTCTATACTTCGTCTTCATCATTAAAAATCCATCATTATTCATGATTCAGATGTACGAGTGAATCCTTCATACTGCCTCTTAACGAGTATTTGTGATCTCAATATGTAATCTTCAACTCTTTTGAATTGATCATATTTTCATCTTATATGCCCTTTGACTTTGATGTTTTTTTTATTTTCAACTTTTGTCTTCTACTATCTTAATATTTTGGTCTTTTGTCTTCAATGTCATCCTCAATCTTCTAAAATTTTCATCTTGTACCTACAAACATAAACATTATATTTGTTGAAGTTCATATAAAAAACCACCATCCACCATAATACATTGAATACCAATTGTTATATCCAAATATTGTCTAGGAAATATTTTCTTGCACATGGTCTAAAAACAAATTTCATTAGTCATAAGCATTTCACTCGTCTTACATCATCATCAATTATTATCCTAAGTATTTTTTGCTTACTTGTAACCACACTTTTGATTTCCTTTGGCTTATCCATAATCACACTTTAGGTTTTCTTTGGCTTACCCTCAACCATCACATCCTCTAAGTTTTACTTTTGTTTATCCTTAACCATTACAATTCTCAAGTGGTTTATATTTGTAATTATATGTACATCAGCAAAATGTTGATGTAATCTCTAATAAGGCATCCATGCCCCCATAATTTGAATTCTAAATGATTTGCCACAAACCATTCAAGATTCGAATTATGGGGTATATATGTATCAACATTTGGCTTAGGCACATACATGTACAAAATTTCATTTTAGTCTAATCTAGCCCTCATACAAACATAGGACCATGACCATTTTCTTTCTATCAAATCAAAAACCATTATTCACGAAGGACCATTAAACTTCTTAGGAATTCCATCTTTCATTGATTCACTATTTTTGCATCTCAATTTTATTAACGCATGGTTCTATTTTTTCTTACCTTGCTTCTTCATTCTTCATTGTTTTAATTCTTACCTCATTTTTTATTTCCATTTTTCTATGAAATTCTCTGTGATGCTTCATCATTCTTAGTCCTTTGTTTTGTCCTTCAATATGCCCCTGCCTTTTTCTTCTTTTATTCATGTCTAAAGTCCATATTTTTCTTTTTTCTTCTTCAATCTTCTTTTTTCATATTGCTTGTGTTTACATTGTCATGTTCTCCCTCCTTCCTCCCTCTTCCTCTCATTCTCCATCCTCTCTCTCTCTATTCCTTCTCCCCTTCATCGCTCCCTCTCTTCCCCCTCTAATTCTATCTGTCTCCCTCCCTAACTACCATACCCCCCTTCTCTCACACTTCTTCTCCTTCTTTATCCCTCCCTCTCTCCCTCAACCCCTCCTTCACAACAACCTCCTTTCTCTGTCTCTCTCTCAGTCTCTTTCTTCTTCACTCTCCTCTCTCCCTCACTCTCTCTCACTATCTCTTCTCCCATGACTCTCTCTCCACCTCTCTCTCTCTCTCTCTCTATACATCTCTCTTCTTCACCCCCCCAAATCTGTCTCTATATGCCTTTCTCTTTCTCCCCCCCCCTCTCTCTGTTTCTCTTTTTCTCCTGCCCTCCTCTCTCTCTCTCTCTCTCTTCAACTCTATATTTATCTCCCTCCCTCTCTTCTTCTCCTTCTCCCCAATTACTCCCCCTCTTTCTCTCTCTCTTCTTCTCCCTCTCCCTTCCCATATTTCTTTATCCTTCCCTCTCTCCCTTTATCCCTGCTTCACAACAACCCCCCTCCAACTCTCTCTCCCTCTCTTCCCTCAGGTTGTATCTCTACCTCCCTCCCTTCCTCCCTCACCCTCTCTCCTTCTCTTCCCACCCCCACTTCATCTCTCTATATCTCACTCATCCTTTCCCTCTCCACCATCTCTCTTTCTCCCCACTAGCATCACCTCTCTATATCTCACTCTTCTTCTTCTTTGTCCACCCTCTCCCTCTCCCCACCTCTATCTCTCTTTATCTCCCTCCCCACTCTCTCTCACTCACTCACTCACTCACACATACTCTCTCACTCCCCACAACAACCCCATTTAACTGTGTCTCTCTTTTCCTCCCTAAATTAATCACAATTGTCGCTCTTCTCTCCCTTCCCCACCCTCTTTAGTTATCTCTCTCACTTTTCAACTCTCACTCACCTTCTTCCCTCACTCACCAACTCATTCCCCCCACCCCCCCCCTCTCAACCCCTATATCCCTCCCTCTCTCACCCTCTTCCTCCCCACCCCACCTCAACCGTTTCCCATTTGTTAAAGTCATTGGTTGTAGGAATGCACACACATTTCTACAATGGGGAATGCTCATGTGTTTTTAGTCTAAGAATGCACGCACATTATTAGTGCTAGAAATGCACATGTGTTCTTAGTGCTAATAATGCACACATGGTTTTACGCTAGAAACAAGCACACTTTTTTAGTGCTAGGAATGCACACATGATTTTTGAATTTAAATTTTTCATGATGGGAAGCTTATGTGCACATTGACTTGATTTCTTTAAATATAGGTTTGGACACGAGCATGGTGATTTATGCTATAGATACATGAAAACATCAATTTTTAGGATATATATATATATATATATATATATATACACAATGCTATTTTTCTATAAGCTAGAGAAATGCATTGTCAATAAAACTATATACATATAAATTCAACTATGTGGGTTAAAATAATAAATATATCATAAAATTAACAATATTTACTATTTTTAATACATTTTTCTCTTAGATTAGATGCTTCTTGATTCATGAAAATCACATAGAAAATATCAAAATCTTAAAATACATCCCTCATCTATTTCCACCATAGCTTTTTGGGCCTTGATCATTTGGAAAAAAAATTATATGGTGCACTAGAGAACATTAAGACCTACAATCTAAATAAAAGGAAAGATTTTCTTTTATAACGTTAAGACCATTTTAGATTTCCCTAATGCAAGCCTTGCAATTTCAAGAATATGATGACTTTCATAATTTAAAAAAATGTAAAATTAAAATCATAAATTTTGAAAAAAATAGTTGTGCACAAGAATGCTTTGTTGTTGAAAACCTTACAAGATTTTGTAGCAAGATTCCATCATTTAGACACTCAAAAGTTGCACTTAAGGAAATATATGCATTATATCTTGCATAAAAAATAACATGCCAATTATAAGAAAAGTCAAAATTTACATAACCTAGATACAATTTCTACAAATAAAAATTATATATTGGGAAAGCTAATTCATTTGTCAACACGTATTTTTCAGCCATCTTCAAATTCATTGTGTAACTTTGATCATTCCTCCAAGTTAAAAGATTGTCATTCTTCCATGTTTGCATAACCACTAGAACATCATGAGAGATCATCATTAAGTTGCAACCACATCTAATGCAATAGATAAATATACATGTTAAGATGCCATTACATATTTGGCTATTGCAAAATGCTATCTAAGATACACTTCTAAACATAATAAACCAACCAATTTTACTAAACTACACATGCAAATTAATTAGTATAACTATTAAAGTTACTAAAAAATAATCAAAATAATAAAATGCAAATTTGAAAATCATTTTCAAATCCATAATAGATAAATATGTTAATGATTATATAAACTTTAAGATATATTAAAACTAAATAAATTCTTAACTATTATTCATATACATTTGCATTATAAACTTCCTCGATCTTTTGTTTGAGAATACGGAGAATTACAATAAAATGGTGATCGAGAGTTTTCAACTTTCAACGTGATTTTTTTCTTTTAACTTTCCACTAAGAGTAATTTAATATTAACAAAATTCAATATTTATTAAAAAAATCTTTAATACTCGGTAAAAATAAATTAAATTAACTCACATTCAAGTTTTAAATTCTTATTAATTAAATAAGAATTTGTTTTTGAGAAGGATTTTAATTTATATAAATGCTCATGTTGTTTTACATTTACCATTTGATTTATAGTTTTTACTCATATAGATTTTTAATTTGAATTTTTATATAGGAGAAAAATGATATTATTGGTTTTTTTAGTTTGTATAAATACAACGGGTGTGTTAATATTATGTTTTTTTATTTTATTGTGTATATTTAACATTTCATTATAATATTTTCTTTCTACTAAGTTATAGAGTATTTCTAG
Organism: Pinus taeda; assembly: GCA_000404065.3. Classification (NCBI taxonomy): domain Eukaryota; kingdom Viridiplantae; phylum Streptophyta; class Pinopsida; order Pinales; family Pinaceae; genus Pinus; species Pinus taeda. The sequence goes on from APFE030653148.1 coordinate 20,510, forward strand.
TAATAAAAAAAAAAACTTTTTATGTCTATATACATTTATATCTTAAAATTGGATAAGAACTTCCCGATAAAATGGTGAGATGCATTCAATAGTCATCCTCTTTTTTAATCTTCACTATCCAATTTTAAATTTTTAGAAAAATGACACTCTCAATTATTCTCCTACCTAAAGTTTGTGCAATTACTTGCATAAATTTTGTTGAGCACCAACCTTGATAAATCTATATATTTATATCTTTATCTTTACCTAAATTTATACAAAATGTTCAAAGTTTTTAAAGGTAAATTCCTTAGTTGTAATTTACAAAGGGCTTCTCCAATATTGACCTACTACTTTTGAACACCCAATACATGTGACAGCAATCATTTAAGCAATGTTTTTCATTATCTTGGCACATGTCACATCAATGATGTAAACAATGTTCATTATCTTCATTTTCATGAATTAAAAACTATAGGTTTTGAGATTTTTAACACAACTAACTCACTACTATAAAAAATTTAGTCAAAAATTATCTTCATAGATTAAATTGAAATATATTAACATTTACTAGTAATTTAATTTATTTCAACAAGGAAAAAGCGATATATATATATATATATATATAGTATTATATATATATATATATATATATATATATATATATATATATAAGATAATGAGATCAATTACTATTAGGGAGATTCTAGATGCCATATCGGATAACAACCCAATCATCCTGAGTGAGATCTTGCTACCCATCCAAATCATCATACATCATATGAAACCAACAGTTTCAGTTGAGATGGCCCAGAAATTTTGGCCACATATACAGTGTACAAAAAATAAGTAACAATTATGAAGCCATTTATGACCCACATGAAAGAAAAGCATATTTTATACATACTCCATAATATAAACATCAATGCCATAGTAGTAAGAAAAATGCCAGGGCTATGTACTAACATATATAAGATAAGCATATAATGTCAAAAATATAAAAAAAAAACATAACAACAATAGTCACCCAGGGAATGGAAACACTCCCGCATCGAATGTAGTGTCTCCCATCTTGACCATAATGTGCATACCATCCAGTTGCGCCAGTAGACCCTCCTTTGCCAATTGATCAGCTTGCTGGTTGAATTCCCTACCTATATGCATGATTGAGGAATTCCGGAAAAAGGTCCATAGATTGTCAATTTTCTTGAGCCATCCCCTGAGTGTATGTTGTTCAATTTTAGCATCACCCAGAACATGCTAAACAATGGTTTCTGAGTCGCCAAAAATATGTATTTCAGGGATATTGAGAAAGTGAGAAAACCATAACAGACCCCATAGTGCCATTGCTTCCACCTTTGTATTCGAACCAATGCCCGCCTTCCAATGTACACAAAATTCCTGCTCTTTGGATATCCCAATCCAAAATCCGCATCTACATATATTCTTCTGTGCTGCCTCATAAAAAAAAACCAACCAGGTATATCATTTCTGGGCATGATTTCTTACGGGGTTCTCTATTGGGCCCATTATCATGTGAAAAACCCATAGCATGTGAAGTGATGGTACATTCATAAACCAAACTAGAGTTGTCCGGTGATTTCTCAAAAAAATTTCTATTTCTCCATTTCCAGATCATCCAAAAAAGTGTAGGAGGAATACTTCTCCAATAAGTTTTATGAGAACTCCACCATATCATGCAATTCTGGACATTATCAAAACTGATATATGGAAAACCAATGGTATGCACCATTTTTTGTCATACCTGAACTGTGTAGGGGAATTTGAGAAACAAATGATCATTATTCTCCTTTGCGTTCCTACAAATGACACAAATGCTTGGCTCATGCCAATTCCTCTTCTCAAGACTATCCCAAGTGAGATTTTTGTTGTGGCATACCAACCAAAAAAAGAGGATAATTAATTTTTGGGAGTGTTTGTCTTCCAAAATTTGTAGAACTCACTTATCTCCATTTGTTGGGACTCCCTTTTGTAGATATTGTTATATGCATCAGCCACCATAATGTTCCCCCCTTTCATCTTACCTAACCATACAAGTTGATCACTGATGTCCTCATGACAGATGCCAATGAAGTTCATGTGAGTGCAAGTCCGTTCCCATACTGCTACCATTTGGCCATACAAACCTAGCTCATTCACCCCCTTCCAAGAAGGACATGGAACCCTCCATGAGTCAATGACTTGGCTCTAGAAAAAAAATTCCCATGGCCATTTAAAAAGCCTCTGTTATGTGCTGATCCTCCCCATAGCCCAGTATGGGTGACCTCCTGGGAAGATCTGGTTACATGATCATCAACCATGGACGACCCAGATGAACCAAAATAATTCCATGCTTGTGTCGTGTGCCTACCACCTCGAAAACGATGGCACTAAGCTAGAAGGTGACAAGTGCGATGACAGTATGAGCACCGAAAAGGCACCCCCCAAAAATCCAGACACTAGGTTAAATTCGTATCCCCCAAATGCAAAGTAATATGGTCAGGGAAACCACCTCTATATTCTTTTTCGATCAGGATCCAAGCGACCCTCTTGTCCTAAGCCTTCAAACAACTTGGATCCACATAAACAAACTTGCCAATTGCATTACCGATATCCATGAAAACCTACTTAGTCCAGAGCTCAATAGGCAACACCGACAATTTGACTCAGATAAGTTTATTCTGAGGAGTATCTTTCATTGGGTTAAACCCAATATACCAGACATGGAGTGCAAGAAAACTTTTGTACTTAATCCATGGGATAGCCTTTATTTTCATGAGGTCCTCTTGACTGAGGAAATGAAAATTGTACCACCCCCGAAGCAGTCGAACCACCGTTGGCATATAACCAAGAAAGGGTTTGCATTTAGAATCTACCCAGGAATGCACCTCAGCATCACTAAAGTCCGCAAAGTGCCACTTACCGATGAGCGCACGCTTCTATAAGCTGGATATACGATCAACCAGCACTGCGAGATAGAAAACCAGAGAAGGTGGCAGGGATGAGATTTTAATAGAACAATGACCATGCCTGGATCGTCGTCCAAAGTCCCTGTGGTGATTAGTGTGTTGATCAAGGGTCACATGTGCACTGATGCAGGAGCATTCAGCTTAGGGGAATCATTATATTTTAGTAGACATAGGGGGGTCTTGTGTTTAAGGAAGTTGGTTTCCCGAGTGTTGAATTAAGTAATTATTAAGGTTTTGAGTGATTTTAATGAGAGAAGGTAGAATAGGGATTTAATTAACTCTAGTGAGGCATATTTGTAAATGTTCTCGAATGTTGAATAACATGAGAGATTTAGGGTAGTTGAAAGATTTGAGAATTAGTTGTAAATCTTAGATTAAGAGTTGATTTCATGATTTGTGGATTAGAGAGGATCCTTAGGGATAAAGATGATATTTTAGGATTTTGTTGAGAAGTTTATGGATCTAAACAAGGAATTGGTTATAAAATCCTTTTGTATAAATATAAGCCAAAAAGGTAGAGAAAAACGTTAGTCAAGTTAGATAGTTAGAGGTTGTCAGTTAGAGGTTTTATTGTAAGCCTATGGGCAGGTAGGAAAACAAAGGCCACTAATACATAAGATTAGGCCAAGGAGAGAGTCCCTGTGTAACTACCTATTTATTAATACAAACAACTCAATTCTGAGTTTGTGTGTGTGTATGGAGTAATTTAGTTATAATCTGTGTGTGAACTAGAGTAAGTTATGTGTAAAAGAGGTTGTAGGTGGAATTCAAGCATAACACAGAGAAGAAGAATGATATGAAGGATCGTAATGGATTGCTTGAATCCATTCGAAGGATCACAATCGAGATTCAGGAGTGACTATGTTAAGAGCATGCAGAGTTAAGCTCAGGAGGAAGTTGTGATGTAGGACATCTAAAGACCGAAACCCTGGAAGAAACTCAAACCCACAGAAGAACACTGAAGAAACGACATAAAAACGAAGTAAAGGGAGGAACGAAGAAGTGAAGTGTTGATGCATAGGAGCCGTTAGATCAACGAGATCAACAGAAGAGATTGTTTGCGATAAGCGGTTGGGATTAAGTCGCATAGAATGGAGTCAAGAAATGAACAGCGAAGATCAAACCCAAGTGCTTGTGGAAGGTGAATCATAGAAATTGATCTAGATCGTCAAATCAACAGATCCATTAGATCAACGAATATTAATGGCAGAATAAGTATGGCGGAGGAATAGATTTGGATCGTCAGATCAACAGATCTGTTGGATCGACGGTGATCAGTAACTGCGGGGGTAGGAGAGTACGGGTTTCCTTGATTATGGGTGAAGTCCCACACTCGCTCCTAACCATTGATCTCATTTTCGACCTCTTAGATCACAATCAACTGTGGGGTTAAGGTCGTTTTAAACCATGTGCTAGTTGAAATTCCATCGCCTATAGATTGATGGCTTCTTATATCCAACAGATATTAGGTTATAAAGTGATTGGATGTTAATTTCAAAACCGGACCCAAACATTTATAGATCAAGGATTTTTATTCCTTATTAGCTTCGTAAGGGCGGGTAATCCTTGTGCAAGTGCCTCACTTGATATCGTTGTTAACCATTGGATCAAGTGTGATTTGATCAACAGTGGGGAATCGCCAATTAGTTTCGCATCACAATATTTCATGAGTGGATGAACCTTAGCCTTAAGAAAATGAGATTTGCGATGTGCGATGCTCGGGTGTATCATCAACTGTCGGATTGAAGGCTGAGATCAATGGCGGAGATTGAAGCTGATAAGGCTTGGGCCTGAGCGGAGCCAAGAAGTTTATCAACAAGAGTTAAGTGATTTGAGTTCCGACGGATGAATGGGTTTAAGTGGCGATATGACGAGACAACTGTTGATTTTTGATGGAGTGAAATCAATGATGGAGGCTGAATGCGATAAAGGTAGAGCATCATAAAATGTAAAAAGGTCGTGGATTGGCGGAAAGGTAAGGCTTACATGTGTTTTATGTGTATTTCTATTATATAATAATTATAATATAAATAAAGTGGATAAAGGTTTTATGGGTTAAGTTTGAATATAACCAAAGTCAAGAGTGGGGTTTGGTTAATATGTGCGGGGTATAGAATTAACCAAAGTTTATGAGGGTGAATAAAGTTCCGCTGGAAAGCTTAATGAAGGTTTAGACTATTGAATAGTCAAATATAACGATTCCGCATAAAACTTAATTAAGAACATTAAACCTTGGTTAAGAAAGTTTTCACCATGGATCTGGTGATTAAGGCCTGGGACTAGCGACATGCAATTTTATTTGCATAATGTGGGTATTGTCAGATTAGCCCGACATCACGCACCACCTATCCCCTAAACATAATCACGATTGGAATGCCAAGTAGGCACGTTCCGTGTGCCACGCCAACGACCCATACCAGAAGAAAGACAAAAATTAGACTCGGCCACCATGGTTGCACGAATAAATGCCTCTTGTGTGGACATGTTAGAGTCCATCACATCCATACCTCTAGTGAAATAAAGGAGACCGACCAAATACATGCAGAGATGTGATGCAGGACAGTCTAGATAAGAAAGGAGGCAGTAAGGTAGAAAATCCTTAATGAAAAGCATCTAGAGAATGTTTTCCAAATGCGTAGGGATCAGGAAAAGTACATACCTTGAAGGAGGACAAACGACGAAGAATAATACCCACGTCCTGCAGATAGTATAGTACCGTTGTCGGTGCATAATCCAAAACCAGATATAGAATAAAAATGAATTATATAACATGAACCCCGATTTGGGCTCAAGTACATGAAGCCCACGTCACGTGATCTACCGGATCAGAGAGCATGCGAGTAATGGCCAGTAGAAAGATGTCCCCATCAAAGTGCAAAATTCACCCACCTCCCGAGAAATTTTGAAACATACTGGAAATGTAAAAAACCGACACCGAAAAAACCAGAAATCCAAAGCCAGAACCGATGCGATTCAGAATATGAGAAAACAAGTAGCAATCAAGCTAGTGACATAGAAGTAGAAAGGAATTATAGATCCTCACAACAGCAACAACAAGAACATCCCATACAAGTCCACCACCAATTGCAAAAGCAAAATCCAAAATATTTGCAAGGGTGGGAAATGATAAACGAGTTTATCCACCTATTCAAGAAAGAATGGAAACTAATAAGATACAAACATGAATTTTCCCCAAAATTATATGAAGGACCAAATAGATTTGTAATCTCAGTCCCAATAGACATTAGGCCTCTTAGTCATATGAAAAAAATGGGTCATATAAATACAAAAAAGTATGTAGCATGCAATAGCAATAATCAATAGAATGTGTATGAGTTTCGACGAGAAAAGCCCAAAGATAGACATATTATGAAACTAGCCATATGAACCCCAAACATGAAAGAGCGAGTCCACAAAAACAAAACAGTAGAAAGACCAAATATTAACATTGCCAATGTCAAAAGCCCAGAGCTCTAATGCAGTAATGCAGGATGGTGACTTCACCTAGAAAACTCCAGCGATAATCATATGAACCTACACAATAGCTCGAGGGGCCACCAGTAATTTAATTCAGCCCAAATTAAACTTCCAACCATTGAAATTTTGCAATCAATTATTCTTTGGCAATTAATTATCCCGGCATAACATTGAAATTTGGTAATCAATCATCCCTTCATGGCATTGAATACGCTATACGATCTGAGACAACAGAAATAGGAAAACCATGGAACAAAAATCTGCTTTATGAGCCACGGCCACATTAATTGCAACAATGACAATGGCATTCTCTTGTTCAACACGATGACCTCAGGGCCTTCTCTTGTTATCTACTACTGCAATTCAATCTCAACGTCTCACGTCGAAGCTCTTCCTTCGCCTTCATCTAGCGTGTGTAGTTATAGATTTTAATAACCCACTACAACTACACACGTATTACTATTACAAATATTACTATCACAAAGATAACTTAAAAGAATAATTGGATCAAATTATAGATTGTTTGTGTATTTTTACTATATAGTTGGTCCTTTAATTTATACAACGATAGGCTATCATAACGATTATCATATAAGTTATATATATAATTATCTTCAATAAAAGGAATATTTTAACCCATTTTTACTTCTAATATTTATGTGTGTTTTATTTTACACATTTATATTGTTATTTATATGGTCTTTTATGATGCAAAAGAAAGAAATATATTTCACATTAACAAATTTCTTTGTTGAAAGTGAGTGGGATTAGCAATTTGGGATGGGTGGAATAATAATTTAAAAAATAGTAATTAGTAATTAATGAATTAATTATGAGATAACTGTAATTAATAAATTAGAGTAGTTATATAAATTAAATAGTTTGCAAATACCAATATATAGATTTACAATAAACATCAGAATATTTATTTTATGATGTATTTCACATAGCTAAATTGATTTTGTTACAATACAATGGGCGGATATTATGGTTTTTCAATACCATATGTCCAAAAAAATTATAACTCGCTGTTTTATTAAATTAAATAATTTAATTAAAAAGACAAAAAATCATAATTATTTTGGATATAAATCTCAATCTTCGGTTTGGGTATATTATTATGGATATTCTAGCATATTCTATGGAAGCTAAATCCCTACTATCCACTTAATATTTATTGATAATTAAATTGAAATTCAAAAACGTTTATTCCAAAATAGATATATTTATTAGCATAATAAAAAATGATATATTTATTAGCATAATAAAAAATTAATGAAATAATACATTTAAAAATATATCATTCGTGATTGTATTTTGAAATTTTGAAAAAAGAAAGGAAGAGATGAAAAAATAACTAAATTTTACTTTTCATAGTTTTAATATAAATTTATATTAAAATTATAGTTTTTTGAAAATTGTCAAGTCTTATTAGTACAACTAGTTGAGGATTGGTTTCCTTAACAAGGTTACCCAGGATCAAACTTCATGGGGGTGGTTGTGCCCTGTGTTAGGAGGAGGAGACATGCTAAAAAAATTATGTCAGCTCACCGGGTGCGATCCTCGGATGATTAGTTTGCCGATATACTGGGTGCGATCCTCGGATAATTAGTTTGCCAATATGCCATCCTCACATAATTAGTTTGCTGATATGGCCTAGGCTGGGTGCAATCTTATTATTTTTTATTTTTATTTTTCATTATTATTTATTTTATTTTTGTAAATTTAAAGTTTAATTTTTAATTTTTTACATGGTTCCACCAAAAATTTAAATTAAATTTGTGGCCAAGTGGGATCCTCAGATAATTAGTTTGCCGATATGGCCCAGGCCATCCTATTATTTTTTATTTTTATTTTTCACATTATAAAAATTAAATTAAATTTGTGTTGTTTGGTCCTCGGGCATGGTATTACACATTCATTTTTATGGTATTACGCATTCATTTTTGCTTTCACAGAGTATTAATTTTCCTTTGACCAAAAATTTATGCTGCTTATCCATAGTTTAACATTGGGAATTCAATTTTTGTTATTTATTATTATTATTTAAATTTATTTATTTGTAACATGATTGGCTAAAGCCTTATTATTGGTTGTTTAGTAACTTCATTTTTGCTTTGACTCCCTATTAGTTTTCCTTTGACCAAAAATTTGTGTAGTTTATCCATAGTTTAACATTGGGAATTCAATTTTTGTTATTCATTATTATTATTATTTAAATTTCTTTGTGTAATGAGGTCTTTTTTGACTCCCTATTAGTTTGCCTTTGACAAAAGATTTGTGCAACTTATCCATAGTTTAACATTGAGAATTTTGCTATTTATTATTATTGTTTAAATTTATTTGTGTAAACATATGGTTGAGGTCTTATTATAGGTTGTTAGTAATAGTTACTAATTTTAGTTTTTAGTTTTATTTCTTTTTTATCTAGATTTTTAATTTTTCCATAGTATTCCAATTTCATGACTTTTGTGTTTTCCTCACATATTTCATTTAAGAATGACTTATTATCATATTAAACATAATTTAATAACTTAATTATAAAAAATTAAAAATATTAATAAAAATAAAACATATAAATATATTAAAATAAATATTAAAAGTGTATAATTGTTAATATAAACAATATTAGTTAACCAAATTTCTTTTTGGGATTACATCAACATAACAATATTTAATAGTTGTTTTATTTTTATGAAATATTTGTCTTTTTCTTTTTCCTTTTTAGGAAATTAGTGCAAGATTTATATTAATAATACAAAATTTTAGATAATAAATATTTGTCCTTATTGTTTTTTTAGATTAAATAAGCTATATTAAGCTAAGTTGTAGGTACAAGCTACTATGTAGCCTTGTTTATTTTGTAAATTTAAAGTTAACTTATTATGTTGTATTTTATTGTTGGATATAAGGAAAATTAAAAATTAAATTAAAATAATGAAAAATTATGATTTTTTCAAAAAAAATAAATAATAAAAAAAAAAATAGTTTTATAATATTATTTTTTCCACAAGAAAAAATAGTAATTTTCATTCATTTATAAAATCATACAAAGTTACAATAAGTAGATACACCCTTAAGCCCCAAGGGTTAGCTTAGTTGGTCAAAATCAGTGCCTCACCATCAGGAGGTCACAGGGTCCAATCTCCCCAAAGCCCTTGGGGTAAGGCCTTGCTAGTGGGCCATGGGGCTAGATTCCCTTCGAGGTCGATCAGCCTAGATTTTTCTATGGACGTAGCGCCACCCATTGACCAGGGTGTCCGTGAACTGCATCCTAAAAAAAAAAAATAGATATAACCTTAAGTGCATTTAATGAAAACAATTCCTAGGGACTATCTTTTTCAAGTTTCTTTAGTTTTGATCTTGGACTTGTGGGTTATGGGCCCATGATACTCTTCTTTATAGCAATGGAGCTCTTGGATCCTACACTATCTCTATGTCATAATCTCTCAATAGTGCCCAAGAGCGCTCAAAAGTTTATGTAGGGTTTGACCTGGTCTAGTGTTGCGTTATTTATCACACTTGCCATCACAATTTCATGCAATGGCGTAATTATGTCTATTCTCCTTGATTTGAATTGATGTATGCTCAAAAATTAAATTTCAAGAGTGACTGGGCACATAACACTCAAAAGGTTAACTCCATTGATTAGGTCAATTCAATGATCGAGTTAAAATTGGGAACGTTACAATCTCCTCACGCTTGGCACCCACTAGTCTAAATACAACATCAATTCCTCATTCTAGACACACACAAATTTTTAGATGCAACATCAATTCCTAATGTTGGGATCACATAGTCATTCACATGTAGCATCAATGCCTCAAAATATCACCATCGATCATTTAGGTGATCGAAAATGGACCTCCTCACTGCTCTATCACAATTTGCATGCTCACTCTATAATAACCCAATCTATTGGTAGAATGACACCTCTAAAGAATTAGGTTCTATCATGCTTTAGTTTACAATGAAGTTCTTGGGAACTTTGTTCACCATTCACATACATTCAAACTTGTGAATAAACATGGTTGCACATGCAAGATTAAAGAATACAGAAAAATTATAGTACACATAATTATATCACTTCATTAACATTTGAGCTCGACTAGAATACACACGAGCTTTGTGGCCCTGGCCATTCTTTGTCTTGACTACATCATGACTTACCCCCTTTTCATTATTTTAAGGCTTATAACTTATAGAAAATAAAATACATCGTTGTGGATCATTTCAAATCCATCCTTTTCTCATAACTCATAACAAATTCCTAAGATCCCTCATGAATATGATTTTCATGCTTTTAAATAGAAAGTTAACAAATCCCTTGCCTTTTGACAGATGTGCTTTCCATGTTTTCACCTTCTAGAATTCGTTTTCATTGATTTCTTTGAGGATAAGTTGATGCTTATGCATCAGACTCCCAAGTCACATAAATTTATAACCTCCTAGTCATATGTGTTCTAGTCTTCTCATATCAACTTCAACTCATGAGATGTAACATGACTCTGCAGTAACAAATCTCCACCTTGCTACACTATACTTCACTAAACTTTCTCCCGAGTTTGAGCTTTTTGCATTTTCCTAGTTATTTCCTTGGAACCATTGAACCACTCCTTGCTTTAGGCTATTATAAATCTTCTCACCTTCCTCTGTTGTCATCTACACTAAGAAAATAAATCTCTTACCAGATCTTCAATCAGCTTGTACCTTCTTACTTCTTCTCCTCCACACTATGCTTAGGAATATTTAGTTTTCTGATACAACTTCATGAAAATGATTTTTATGGTCTATCATTTTCAAGTTTCTTTGGTTTCGATCTTGGACCTATTGTCACTTAGAAAAAACCCCGGTTGTAGAGGGAAAAAAATAAGGTAACCTCTAACCACTTTGGATTGAAATTTGGCCCTTCAATATGGAGAGAGATATCTCCTTAACTCAACTACCTAGTGTCACCTCAATAATTGGTTTATAAGCTCATTAGCCAGATTTAATTGAGAAGAACTAAGGCTAGTTGGACTGTAGGAAATTTCACTATTGGGCATGGAGTCTGACCCGGTCAATCTTATGTTAACCATGGGTTCAGTGAGTGAATATAAGAAAAATAAATATAGTAACAACTCCTTTGACAAGTTTAGAAATCAACAATTGGAGTCTAAACCAATCAATCTTATGTTAACCATGGGTTTAGTGAGAAAGTATAAGCAAAAGCAAGATAGTAACAACTCCTTTGACAAGTTTAGAAATCAAAGAATAGAAGAAAATAACAAAGTGCCTCAAGGAAAGAGTACCAATAGTAACTACTGTAATCTTTGGATGAAAAAAAGGTAATAAATACTTGAATAAATGGATTTGGAGCACACAAGTATGAATTCCAACTCAAAAAATTTGTATTCAAATATTGAAGAACATATAAATCTCATAAAACAGATAAGTAGTCATGAACACATGAATTTTTACCACTTGCTCACATCAAATTGTTGTATAATCTTATCTGATCACAACACAGTACACAAGAAAGTTTTTTTCCAAAAAAATCCCAACCTTTGGTTTTTTTTCATTATGAACTTTATAGAGTAATTACAAAATCATAACCATGTTTTTAGAAAAAACCTTAATGACAAATTCCAAAAATAGCAAAGTAAATCTCTAATTAAAACTAAATACATTACAATGTTCAATCATAAAACAAAATGATAATATTTTGTATTTGAGAAATATGTTGTTGTTGAATACCTAGTTAAAGCTAAGGATCCCCAAGTCGAATTTGATGAGGTGGATCTCCAACTAAAAGTTGATTCGGCATTTTTCTAAATATAGAAAAAATTATTGAAAAATAGGCTACAAAGATCCATTCGAATCTCTCAAACCATGATAGTTGTTATAAAATTGAGGGAGGTTTTTGTTCATTGGTTAGTTCCCTCCAAAACCTCTTTTGTTTTAAAAAAGTCATCTCTGTTTGGAAACTACGCACGAAGTTACTACCTTTTACAAGAAAAGACAGAGTAAAACAAAGTTTTTGTTGACATTTGATTTGTCAGTGCCATCATTTCAAATTTTCTGAACCAACATCGACAAATTAATTCTCAACACTTGCTTGATCGAGGACCCACTCCTTTTCTAACGTGTGATTTTTTACTGCTTTGATATATATATTTACAATTGTCATTGATAATCCAACTGTCACTGGTTTTTTTCAAAAAAAAAAAAAAAATGGCATTGATAATCCATTTTTTAGTGCCTTTATTCAACATTTTACAATTGGCACTAAAAATCCCACTTTGAGTTGCTTAAAATTTTTTCGAATAATAAAAAATCATACTACTAAACTTAAAAATATGAAGAAAAACTAAGATAACAACTAGCTCTAGTAGGGTTGTTGTCCTCCTTGTGAGGCAACAAAGAAATCGTAGACCAAGTACCTGGACCATTGGGTTGTGCCCAACCTCTCTCTGCAACCTGTACTTCACCTACAAGTTGTGCCTGCTCAAACTAAAAGAAAACTGAAAGGTGAAACTAACCATGCTAAAAATTGAATGTTGAAAATTAGACTGAAACAAATTCTTGTCCCAACAAGGTTATTGCACACTATTTCCTACTCTAACATGTTGAAAAACTGTTGAAATCAAGTGATACAAAAATATCAGTGAAGCCAATCAAATAGTTGTTCAAATAAATGGACTGCTTGATTGTGCTTCAACAGAATGAAAATCAAACAATAGAAGGACATTGGAAAGTATTTATAAATTTTATTCTCACAATAGAGACATGGTTGAAAATTAAAGTTTAAAAATCCTTCCATATAATCAAATACATGATCAATAAAGTAATGTTTTATTTGATGATCTTCAAGGTAAATCTGTAAATTAACTGTTGAAATGTGGCAACAAGGATATTCCAATTTAATTTGTCTTTGAATTAAAGTGTGAATTAAAATCGAATTTAGTCTTAACAACTACTTGGAAATAATTAATTAAGTTATTTTGACTTAATTAGTTGGAGAAATTCAAGTTAGAAGTCTTTCTGAAGTCATGCAAGAGTTATCCCTTAAATTAAGGAGATAAGCCTTAAATTAAGGAGATAAGATTGAGTTATATTTGAGTTGTAATTAGTTAACTCAATTTACTGAGTTAAATCCAGTTAAATTAGTTCCAAATTGTTTGAGGAACTAATAGAGAGTTAACAGTCAGTTGATGCATGCATGCACTCAACTAGTGTACTCGAGTTAACTAAAGATTCCCTCATCAGAAACTCATGCATGTCTATTCTGAGAAAGAACCAGTTGAGATTAAAGATAAGGACAATGTACTATCAGTTGCATGTGTTTTCCTATAAAGAAAACTCATGCATGCAGAAGGAATCATTCCCTAAGGATTGCGCAATTCTGACAGTGTGTGAGATCAGAAGATCATCCACTTGGTAAATCAAGTTTTTCCACTTGGTTGAAGGAGATCATCCCAGAGGAACAACACAAGGAAATAGGAGCTTGGAGGGTAGAGAGTAAGGCTTGTGAGAAGCTAGGATTGCCTGTGAGCATCTGTGAGAATTGTACTGAGAGATGGATAGTTGTGAGAGTTAAGGCTTTGTATAATTCCTATGTATTTCCACCTTGTATGATTATAGATAGTGGGGTTTTTAGCTGAGGCTTTCCCCAAAGTATTTTCATGTGTATTGTGCAATTGATTCTTCTTCTTTTGGTTACATTGTTCAACTCGATCTTTAAGCTTCCACAAATTGATAGTAGAAGTAGGTTATTGTATTCTGCTTTGATTTATATTGCATTATCAGGTTAACCTACACTCAGATTTTCTACATGGTCTTAGAGCAAGATTTGTAGAGAATTAGAGAATTTCTACATGGTATCAAAGCCAAGTTTATTAGAGCCAAGTTTATCGAAGTTGTGAACAGTATAATGAGAAGAGAATTCGAAGTTTGAATTTCGGGGTTGCAGGTGCAAATCAAGTTCATATCATACTTCAAGGTTGGCTAGTGGCATTCTATGGCTTGAGACTCGAGTATGCCTTAGAAGGTAGCTCAAATTACATAGCATGGAAAGATAGAATGGAGGTTGTATTAGAAGACAATGGCTTGAAGGATTTCATTGATCAAGAAATCCCAAAGCCAACTTCAACTAATGCACAAGAGTTGGCTGAGTGGAAGAAGTGTGTGGTGAAGGCAAGATAGATCATCCTTGAGCGATTTAGAGACCATATTGTCTTGAGTCTCCATGGGAAGGATAATCCATTTTCAATGTGGAAGACATTGAAGGACCTCTACCAGAACAGTAGCAACCAAAGGAAATTGGTGCTCAAGGATAAGCTTCGAAGAATCAAGATGGAGAAGGGAAATATTATTTCCACATATCTGAACAAGCTCACCACTTGCAGAGATGAGCTTAGCAGTGTGGTAGTAACAACTGCCAATCATGATATAGTGAGCCTCGCTCTCCTTGGCCTTCAAAAGAGCTGGAATAGCAACCAGGATTCTGTGAATGGAATGGAGAAACTATCAGATTGGGAATGACTATGGTCGGATCTGATGCAGGAGGAGATCAGGAGGAGCACATGAGATGGTTCTTCATCCAAGGATGATGATGAAG
The DNA here is from genome assembly GCA_000404065.3 of Pinus taeda. NCBI lineage: Eukaryota > Viridiplantae > Streptophyta > Pinopsida > Pinales > Pinaceae > Pinus > Pinus taeda. The sequence continues at coordinate 35,534 of APFE030653148.1, forward strand.
AAAATCTGCCCTTAGCAAGTAAGGCAAGGAAAGGGAAGGGGAAGGATTCCCATTCTAAATCGAATTCTTCTCATGGAGGGAAGAAGGGTGACAAGCCTAAAGTGAGATGCTTTAATTGTCATGATATGGGACATCATGCGACTAATTTCCCATCGAAGAAGTCCAAGAAGGGATCCTTGGAAGGATCAGAAGGTGAGGCATTAGCCTTTCATTTTGAGATGGACTTTACTCTCATTGCATGCATGGTGTCATTGATGATGGGTTGTGTTTGGTATCTTGACAGTGGAGCCTCATTCCACATGACCGGTGATAAAAGTTTATTCATTACCTTGGAGGAGAAAGACCTCAAGGTGCACATAGAGATGGGTGGCGAGGGAAGGTATAGTGTTTCAAGAGTGGGCATGGTTGCTTTTCAGAGGGAGCATGGAGCTCCTCTCACCTTGACAGATGTGATGTATGTGCCTGGACTGAAGAAGAACTTGGTAACGACTACAATGTTGGAGGACAAAGGTTGCGATGTTGTCTTCAGTAAAGGAAAGGTGTTCCTAAGACACATAGCCACGGGTCAGACTAGGAGGATAGGGATTCAGGTGAAGTATCTCTATAAACTAGAGGTAGATGATTGTGCAACATTGAGTATGAAAGCAGAATTGGTGCAAAGCCAAGACATTGGTGAGTTGTGGCACGACAATTGGGCCATTTGCATCATGGGGCTTTGAAGATAATGCAGTAGATATCTACAGGGCTTCCTAAGGTAAAGTTGAGCAAGCTGACACATGCAAAGGTTGTACCTTAGGAAAGTACATGAAGTCTTCCTTTCATGATTGAGACAGTCGAGCAAAGGCTATCTTAGAGCGATTTCATACTGATGTGTGTAGACTATTCTCAACGGCATCCATAGTGAAGCAAAGGTATTTTGTGATTTTCATTGATGATTATTCTCGTAAATGCTGGATTTATTTCATGCAAAAGAAGGATCAAACCTTCACAAAGGTTTGTGATTTCAAAGCTTTGGTCGAGAAAGAGTTAGGGAAGAAGATCAAGGCCTTGAGAAGTGACAACAGTGGAGAATATGTCTCTCAAGAGTTTAAGGACTTCTGTACAGTGGAAGGAATTAAACAAGAGTTGACAACACCTCATAACCCATAGCAAAATGGGGTGGCCAATAGGAAGAACAGAACTATTGTAGGGGCAGGACAGGTGATGCTACATGACCAAGGCCTACCACTTCACTTGTGGGCTGAGGCATATAACACAACCATCTATTTGCAAAATAGAAGCCTGCATGGCATACTTGGGATGAAGACACTAGAGGAAGCTTTCTCCAGTAAGAGACCAGATGTGGGTCACTTCAGGATCTTTGGCTCATCATATATTGCCATGTGACAAAGGATGCACAGAAGAAGATTGAGCCGACAACATAGTTGGGGATATTTGTGGGGTACATTGATACACCTCACAACTATCGGGTGTACTTGCCTACCAGTCGGAGGATAGTGGTTCGCAGAGATCTCAAGTTTGATGAGCAGAAGGCCATGTGAACTTCCCTTGAGAGGGAGCTCCATCTATAAGCTATGGTGGAACTGTTGGTTCCTAAGGAGGAGGAGTGTCAGACTGATGCGGAGCAGCCACATACAGAGGTTCTAGGAGTGGATACATCCACTCAAGCAGAGTATTCTAGAGATGGATGAAAGTGCACAAGAGAAGTTGACAGATTGTTGGAGGATGCGAGAGAGAATGTGGGAGAACCATCTTCTCAGCACAGACAAAGGAGGTCACCTAAGAGGTACACTAGATACATGGCCCTTGTTGGGGAATGTGTTGAGACCGAGCCATCTTCCTTTGAGGAAGCAGTGCAACAACCGATTTGGGTTGATGCTATGGTGGAGGAGTATGATTCCATAATTTGTAACAATGTTTAGGACGTGGTTCCTAGATCGAAGAACAAGTCAGTTGTGAGTTCTCATTGGATTTACAAGGTAAAACAAGCTGCTGATGGGAGGATCATGTTTCTGCAGTATATTTTGACAGAGGAGCAAGATGCTGACATTTTGACAAAGGCATTTTCAAAGTGTAAATTCGAGTTCCATAGAGATAGGATCGGGGTGGCAGATAATCCCTTTCTTGTTGAGAGGGAGTGTTGAAATGTGGCAACAAGAATATTCCAATTTAATTTGTCCTTGAATTAAGTTGTGAATTAAAATCGAATTTAGTCTTAACAGTAACTTGGAAATAATTAATTAAGTTATTTTGACTTAATTAGTTGGAGAAATTCAAGTTAGAAGTCTTTCTGAAGTCATGCAAGAGTTATCCCTTAAATTAAGGAGATAAGCCTTAAATTAAGGAGATAAGATTGAGTTATATTTGAGTTGTAATTTGTTAACTTAGTTTACTGAGTTAAGTCCAGTTAAATTGGTTCCAAAGTGTTTGAGGAACTAATAGAGAGTTAATAGTGAGTTGATGCATGCATGCACTTAACTAGTGTACTCGAGTTAACTGAAGATTCCCTCATCAGAAACTCATGCATGTCTATTTTGAGAAAGACCCAGTTGAGATTAAAGACAAGGACAATGTATATCAGTTGCATGTGTTTTCCTATAAAGAAAACTCATGCATGCAGAAGGAATCATTCCTTGAGGATTGCGTAGTTCTGACAGTGTGTGAGATCAAGAGATCATCCACTTGGTAAATCGAGTTTTTACACTTGGTTGAAGGAGATCATCCCAGAGGAACAACATAAGGAAATAGGAGCTTGGAGGGCAGAGAGGAAGGCTTGTGAGAAGCCAAGATTGCCTGGGAGCATTTGTGAGAATTGTACTGAGAGCTGGATAGCTGTGAGAGCTAAGGCTTTGTATAATTCCTATGTATTTCCACCTTGTGTGATAATACAAATAGTGGGGTTTTTAGCTGAGGATTTCCCCAAAGTATTTTCATGTGTATTGTGCGATTGATTCTTCTTCTTTTGGTTATATTGTTCAACTCGATCTTTAAGCTTTTGCAAATTGATAGTAGAAGTAGGCTACCATATTCTACTTTGATCTATATTGCATTATTGGGTTAACCTACAGTTAGATTTTCTACATGGTCTTAGAGCGAGATTTGTAGAGAATTAGAGAATTTCTACATTAATTGTTATGGTTGGTTTGTTCATGCGTCATATTTATGTCAAACGATCATTCTAAATATGAATTATCAAATTCTTTTTAGAAAACAAAACATTCTTCAGTCGTGAGAAATGAGGGCAGCACTACCTCCCTTTTTTTGGCTGGAAAAAGCTTTCAAAAGATTGACTTCAATCTTGGAATTTGGGAGACTATATTTGAGCTTCTAAGACCTTGACATCTTTCTCATGTCTTATAATAAATTTTCCACGAAAAAGAGTTTTATTTATTGGAGAACATTTTCATGAATTTAAACAAATAGATAAAAAGCTTGAAAAAGCTTCATCAAACTAATCATCATCAAAATTGTCCCAATATTCCTTAAAACCTTCAATAGAAATAGATTTTCCACATACCCTATCATCTTGATTGATTAGTCAAATGGATACATACTTTAAACTCTAAATTATTTGGATAGTGGAGTCACCATAGATGTTCTGAACTCTGGACAATTTGAAAATGGAATAGCTAGGTGAGTGGTTCACAACCACTTTGTATATAACCTTTGTTCACCATCAGAAGTCAAATCTAATCATTTTCGTTCTTTTGGGATATTTTCTTGAAGCTTTCGCCTACTCGGTAATGACACGAAAATGTTACCACATATAAAAAAATCCAACTATAGAGGTAAAAAACTAAGGTAACCTCTAACCACTTTGGATTCAAAGCTAACCCTTCAATTTGGAGAGGGATATATCCTTAACTCAACTACCACATGTGACCTCAACAATTTGTTTATAAGATATTTGGCCAGATTTAATTGAGAAGAACTAAGGTTGGTTGGAATGTAGGAAATTCCACCATTGGGCATGGAGTCTAACCCAATCAATCTTATGTTAACCAAATATTCAATGAGAGAGTATGAGAAAAAGAAAGATAGTAACAACTCCTTTGACAAATTTAGAAATCAAAGAATAGAAGAAAATAACCAAGCACCTCAAGGAAAGACTACAAGTAGTAACTATTGTAATATTTGGATGAAAAACAGGTAATAAATACTTGAATAAATGAATCTGGAGCGCACCAGTATGAATTCCAACTCAAAAATTTGTAATAAAATATTGAAGAACATATAAAACTCAGAAAATAGACAAGGAGTCATCAACACATGAATTTTTACCACTTGCTCACATAAAATTGTTGTATAATCTTATCTGATCGCACACAACAATACACAAGAAGGATTTTTCCAAAAAATCCAAATCCTCGGTTTTTTTTCATTATCAGCTTTATAGAGTAATTACAAAACCATAATCATGTTCTCAAAGAAACCTTAATTACAAAGTCCAAAAATAGCTAAGTAAATCTCTAATTAAAAGTAAATACATTACATTGTTCAATCATAAAACAAAATGATAATATATGCATCTAAGAAATATGTTGTTTCTAAAGACTTAGCTAAAGCTAAGAATCCCCAAGTCAAATTTAATGAGGTGGTTCTCCAATTGAAAGTTGATTAGGTGTTTTTCTAAATATAGAAAAAAAAAAATTCTAGTGAATTCCTAAAAAATAGGCTCCAAATATTCGCTTGAATATCTCAAACCGTCATATTTTTTTACAAAAATGAGGGAGGTTTATGTTAAATGTTCTTTTCACTCCAAAAACCTCTTTTTATTTTCAAAAATTCATCTCCATATTTTCGAAAACTAAAGTTACTGCTTTTTATAGGAAAAAATAGAGTAAAACAAAGTTTTTGCTGACATTTGATTTGTCAGTGCCACTGTTTCTAATTTTTTGAACGAACACTGACAAATTAATTATCAGTGCTCTCTTGATTGAGGACTCGCTCTTTGGCTGACATGTGATTTTTTAGTGCTTTGATCTATATAAAAAAAAAAAAAAAAAATTACATTTGGTGCTGATAATTGAGCTGTCAGTGCTTTTATTCAACATATTTAAAATTTACCACTGATAAACCATCTTTTAGCGTCTTTATTCAACATTTTACAATTGTCATTGACATTCCCACTATCGTGCCTTAAAATTTTTCGAATAATAAAAAATTACAGTGTTGAACTTAAAACTATGAAGAAAAACTGAGATAACAGGATTTGTGGGTTATGGGCCCATGACATTCTTCTTTATAACAATGTAGCTCCTTGATACCACAATATCTCTACACCATAATATCTTGATAGTGATTGAAATCCCTCGAAAATTTATGCAGAGTTTGACCTAGCCCAACGTTGCTTTAATTATCACATTTGCCATCAAAACTGCACACCTTGGTGTAATTCAATCTATTCTCCTTTATCGAAATTTACACATGCTTAGAAATTAAACTGCAAGAGTGAATGTGCATGAAACATTCAAAATGTTAACACCATTGATTAAGTCAATCCAACGATCAGAGTTAAATCTAGAAACACTACAGTCTTCTCAAGCTTTACACCCACTAGTCTGCATGCAACATCAATTCCTCATGCTGGACACACACACAATCATTTACATGCAACATAAATTCCTCGCACTGGCATCACACAATCATTTAAAATGCAACACCAATTACTCAACATATCACCATTGATCGTTTCAGTGATCGAGAATGGACCTCCTAACTACTCAACATAATTTGCATGCTCGCTCAGTAATAACCCAATTTATTGACAATGGAGCTCCTTAGTGCTCAATATAATTTTCATGTTCACTCTGTAATAACCCAATTTATTGGTAGAATCATGCCTCTAAAAATTTAGGTTTTGTCATGCTTTAGCTTACAACAAAGTTCATAGGTAATTCATTCACCATTCACATACATTCAAAATTATGAATTAGCAAGGTTTCACGCATAGGATTAAAGCACACGAAAAAATTAGAATACACATAATGATATCACTTCATTAACATTTGAGTTAGAGTACAATACACACGACCTCTATGGCCCTAACCACTCTTTAACTTGACTACATCATGGATTCCCCCCCTTTCATCATTTCAAGGCTTATAATTTATAGAACATACAATACATCGTTGTGGATCAATTTAGATCCATTATTTTCTACTAAGATCTCGTAACAAATTCCTAAGTCCCTCATAGATATGTTTTTTTGCTTTTAAATAGAAAAATAACAAATCCCTTACCTTCTGACAATTGTGCTTTCCATGTTTTTGCCTTCTAGAAGTTGTTTTTATTGATTGCTCGGAGGATAGGTCAATGCTCCTACATCAATATTCCAAGATAATTTTTTGATTGCTTGTACTTTGAGCTAACATGCTTCTACTGATACATTTTTCTAGATTTTCCTTAATATTTTCTGAAATAGATACATAGATTGTATTATACAAAAAATGGTGAATAAATAGTTATTTTCACCTTTACTTAGAAAAGACTTTCATATGGATTGTAGGATTCAATGTATTTTTTATGTGAAGTGTTCATACAAAAAAGTAAATCCTGTCAAACTAAGTTGTTTGTCCTATGTATGAAATGTGATAGTACACATAGGAAGAATCTTCACACTACTCCTAGATATGCTAGAAACCTTTATCAATAGCCAAACATGTTTTTGACAGTCTATTAGTCAAACCACTTTCATCCTTAAAGATATGAGAACATATAAAGAAAATATATGAGTATTTGATCCTCCATAGTTCTTCCAAGATGGGGAAAAGAAGTATATTTATGCATGTTTGTGAAAATTTTGGCCAATTTATTACAAGCATTAAATCCCCATAAACTTGGATCTGCGAACATCCTTTATCCTTTGCAAAGATCAACAAATTTTTACATGCCATTAGTTCAACCTAATTTTTTGTTCCTTGAACAAATCCCTTTTTAACATGAAAAAAATGTGTATATGATAGAAAAGGTGCAAATCAAACCTCACTTCTATGACCTATGTCACTGGAAGCTCCATTAAAAAAATCCCATGTCTTTGTGAGGTTGGGATTTTTGTCAACAATTATTCTGGGAGGGCTAATACATTTTTTCTAGGGGAAGTGAGTAAGAATTGCAAGGGCTTCAATTGTGACATGTTTAGGGGTCAAAGGCTTGTCCTATAATATGTCCTTGTTTTGGGACATCCATACCACCCAATAGATTATTAATGGGAGGGATGTATGAGCACAAGTGGTCAAGTATGAGTACCATCCTCTCCATGCTTCCTCCAAGTTTTCCCCTTTCCAATTTCGATTTAGGCTCGATGTAGACATGTATGCTTCCCACACATGCTTGAAGAATGGGCACTACTTGAACACATGTATAGAGGTTTCATTTCTTCCCTTGTAGAGGGCACACCAATGTGGCCCAATTGAAAATTGTCTTTAAAGGACTTCCTAGGTGGGGACTTTCTTCTCCATTAGGCACCACATAAAAAAATATTGTTGGACACTTGGCTTTCCATACCACCATCCATGGCCATTTTTGTTATTCCAATGCCCTCTTTGCATTCAATATTCAATAATTGTGCTTTGGGGAGAAAGTACCAAAGGGATAACAACACCAAAATATTTCATTCTCTCTTTTTGTGATCCCTATATGATTAGTTATTAGAGTGTTTAAGTAGCCATTCCATGCCATGTGGAGTTCTTCCTCTAGCCCAAGCACCTCTATTGATCTCCATCCTTAACTCCATATGGTGGAGTGTCCTAGCTAGAAATGTTTTCTATCTTATAAATACCCCTATCTCATAGTGAGTCAATGAGTGGTTGAGGAAGGACATGACATGCACCACTGATAGTAGGAAAATTTTACTTTCCTTCAAAGTTCCACTTCTTTCATTTTAAAATGTCAGATCTCTACCAACTCGGGTTCCCATATACCTTCTCTCCATTGACCTTCAATGCAATTCCAATCTTTAGAAACCTTTTGGAACCTTGATGTTCTTTTGTCTCTCCATTTTATCAAATTGGAGTTAAAATTTCATTACTAAATTTTTATCAAACGAACAAGGGAATTATGTGCTTGTAATGTTTTGTATCTTTTAACCCCAACTTGAGTCCTTTGTGCATGTTTTCTATGCATCCGCAAACTTGACATACTAATATGGAAATATGAATAGAGTTCCTTTCACAAATAAATGGAGCAAAGCCATTTCTTTTAAGAGACACAGCAAGACATTTTATGCCTTTTCAATTCCATGAGATTGTTTTCATACAAATTTGTTCCAATACTCATAAGGCCCAAAATAGCATCGAATATACAGATAGAAAGAGCCTTTTGCAATGCTCCATCAAATGTTGAAAATTTGACATGCTTTAGTCCCTTCCCCTTCACAAATTTTGGACCTAGGTAAGTAAATCTCGTTGCAATTTGTAGAGACCTATTCTCAGTCCATTAGGGCATTGCTGCCAGTTCATCCATAGATGAAATGCTAAAAAAATTTGTACTTTGGAATTGCAGTAGACAACCAAAACTCCCCATACTTAAGAGCATCATGAAAAAAGAGCAAGTCTTCATCATCTTGTCCAAATTCAACAATAGTATCAATACCAACAATACTGAGGTCTAAATCCCCTACGAGAAACTTACAAATGACATATTTTGGTAGTTGGAAGTAGAATTCTAGTTTGGATAGTCCTGGCATATATGCAACATGCTTTCATTTCCTCTATTGAACATCCTTGCATGTTTGCAGTGACCATAAATTGACCAACTACCGTCAATTGGGATTCCAACCTTTAAAGCATTTCATGTGAAACCTCTAGCACATCCTTGTGTTTAAGTCCTCTCTTACTTGCGACAAATATCACCTGACTCTCTATAGCACTAGATCAAATTACCATCTTTCTACTTCAATATGGCATCCCTTTGATAATAATTGGTTGTTCTTCCTATACATGATCACACTTGAAAATATTGGGATTTATAATCATACACAAATATCTCTTCATGAATACCAACATGAATTTGATCATCACTTTGTCCCTACAAAGCCTCCTTCTACCTATCCTTCAAAACAAAGACACATGCGCAAATTTTTTTCTCTCACTTAATTATCTTAAACCCTTAAGAATTGACCTTAGTCATATGAAAGATTCATATTAATCTATCATTAATTCCATATATGCATACAAAATGGAGATCATCAATAATCATAAAGAGACAATTTGAACATTGATAACATGAATACTATTTCATTCATACAATCTTCTACATACAATGCTACTCAAAAACATCTCATCTTTTGATCTTCATGCTATCTCTCAGTGGCATGATTTCTCCTTCATGTAGCTATTAGCTTTCCCTTAAGCTTACAATGATTAAATACAAATTTTAGAAACAAAGTATATTTTCTTAGATCCCTAAATCACTCCATGATTTATTTCATAAACCTCTCATGCTTTTCAAGGTAGATTTTATTTTTCCTTATGGAAAAAATCTTACCTATCCATAGATTTTCTAAAACTATGAATCATACTCTTTATAATAATAAAAGAAACTAAGAATATTTACAAATGAGGAATTATAATTCATTTTTAATGTTGAAACCCCTTTTGGATTTTTTCTTCAAAAAGCTTGATGGACTTGGGAAGCTCTAATGCTCTTGCAACAAAATCCCATGGTAGAAGAAGTTCATAGCCTCTTGGTCATGTATCATTAAATTATGAATCCTCCATGATCCCAAAACTTATGTTATAATTTTCCATTCATCCTAGCATATTGTTGTCCTATTGTTGATGTTTCATTCAATTTTCCATGCTTCCATATCCTATGTTTCTCTCCTCCACTTTCCTTTTTGATTCCAAGCTTATCAGTCAACTATATTTTGTTGTTGGTTTTCCTTTTCCTCTTGTTTTACCTTTTCCCAATCATCCTCTTCATTACTATATTCAACCTATAAATTTCTTCATCTAAATTTGTCTCTCACTGTTAAAACTTGATATCATCTCTTGCTTTCTGTGGCATATGTTATTTGTACATAAGAGTTTCAAGACTCTTACCAAATTCTGCTTTATACACCTGCTTCAATATTTTATACTCATGCCTTGCATCTTTCTCCTCAATATTGTCTTCTAAGACAATTTCCTCTTCTTCCAATCTCAATTTTACAAATTGAATATACACTTTCTAATTTACTCATCTCTCTTCGAGAAGTTTCAACTTTGTACAAAAATCAGTAAAATCACCTTGAAATGAATTTGTAAACTCATCACTCATGTATTTTTTTAACCATTCCTCCAAACATTTAGCTTCTTCCTCGAAGTCCATATCTCTCTCCTATGACATAAGACTTTCGTGCAAAATTCAATTGATCAGAATTTACTATGTATTTCCTTGATGAGGAAATTTTCCATGCTCATCACCTACATAACCTGTAACCACACACCAATTATCAAATTTAAAACTATAAGGCTCTTTAGGCTTAATTGATGCCTCAATCATCAAATATCCATATTGATATTCTTGTTTCAAACAATCTTTGAGACTCTCAATAGGCCTCTTATCAACATCATCCTCTTGTGTTGAATGAAATAATATTTCACTCTTAGGTTCTCTTAACAACTTTTCCAACAATTTTATATTCTCATCAAATTTCCTCAGAATTATAGCTGAATGTCTCTCCTTATCTCTTTGTTCCTCCTCATGGTTATATTCATAAACCAACATGTCCTTGTTCATTTTAACAACAGGTTCTTGTAATTGTTCTTCATCTAACCTTGTGATAGTTCTTGGTGATTGTCCTTAACCCTTAGCACCTTCAACAATTACATGGATACAAATTTTATTAGTTTCAAAAACATGAGATTCTTGGATCTCATTAGCTCCCTCATCCCCATCTTCACCAATTATAGATCCTTGTTTTGGTTCATAATAGTGAACATTCATCTATGTTGTTGTGAGCTCTTTTTCCTTCAACTAAGCATTAAACGTATGCTCCAACTTCACTTTCAACTTAGGCCACTTCATTTTCTTCCACATTATCCATTTTCACCTTTGGTCTTTCTCACCTTCCTATAGAAATTCCATTAAGATATTCAATTGTACTTTCATCTCAACAACTTCCCTTTCAAACTTCTCATCACTTAATTTCTTGTGGCTTCTCCCTAAACCCATAACACGACTATCAATAGTCATCTTCTTTATTTATTTGTGAAATTTCTCTTGTCCACTTGTATAATGCATTCAAGCTTCTGCAATAAAAAGTTACTCCTTATCATGTTATAATACCTCACCGAGCTATCTTTGAGGTTGACCTTTTGGTATCCTTGATTCTACCCTATAGAACCTCTTGAGCTTATCTTCTCCTTTTAGGCTTCTATAGATCCTCACTTCCTATGAGAACATCCACTTGTCCCCCTCCTTCCAACCTCAGTTGGAAATTGTTAAGATTATTTTCCATAGTCTCTAAGAACTTCCTTTATTCTTGGTTACAACTCTCCTAGTTGTAAGTCACTACCATAGTAACTTCTCCCATTGCTGCTACTTTCAAAAAAAAATTCTATCAATAATTTACGGTAACATGAATATGGAAATTAAAGTGCACATACTACCACTCATTCAAATTTTCATTTCTATAAGTCTCCCACTTTGTTCAATATATCTGGCCAAACTCTTGTTGTTCTACAAAACATCAGAACTTCAAGGTTATCAGATCTTCCCATAACCATGTTGGAACTTTGATAACAATTCTCCAACACTTTATTGGTAATAGTTTTTCAAAGAAAAACCTCTTCATTTGTATAAACGCTCCTATCTGATCTCCCTTTTTATCCTATCACAAATATGTAGTTCAAATCTATGATGATTTTTGTTCCAATAATGCTCTATTTCAAAGATTAGCTTTTACTCTATATACAAATCTATCACCCTACTACTATATGAGTTTATTTATATGTCAAAACCATAGATATGATGTGAAAAATCCACAAGGACATGTATATGAAAAGGAAGTATTCAAATCCCAATACTTTCTTGCAATGAGAAATTGAAATTGTATTTTCTGCTAGCTAAAGGTAGACCTGCCTATCAAAGAAACCTCCACATTGCAAATATTAAATAGTCATTGTATCACTCACCTAAAATGACTTCCATTGAATAAGTAATTGGCCTTCTTGAATGCACCTTGACTCCATGGCAACACATAATTTGAAAGGGAATTCCTTCCATCCATCTATTTTTTCAAAAAGTGATCAACACAACACAACTTTCAGAGACCATGAGTGCCTGACTTATCGTATTAAACCAATCCCATATCATCCAATATATGTGCATATTTTCCTCTCATTCCAAATTGCGTCAAACTAATTTGATTTTCCTCCAAATAACTTACTATTCTGAAACCACTTGATAGTAGGAAAATTGACTTTTCCTGCAAAGTTCCACTTCTCATGTTTTAAAATGACGGTGCTCTACCAACTAGGGTGCCCATATACCTTTTTGCCACTAACCTTAAACACAAGTATAGTCTTCATAAACCTTTTTGAACCTTGATAGTTTCTTGCCACTCCATTTTATCAAATCAAAGTTCAAATTCCATTAGTAAATGATTATTAGAGGAACAAGGGAATTGTGTTCCCCAATGGGAATGACAAATCACAATGGATGCTTATATTTAACAACGTTGTTATAGGCTTGATTGGATTTATCAATATTTTGTATATTTAAACCCTAAATTGAGTCCCTTTTGCATATTTTATACACATCCGCAAACTCAAAACACTAATATGGAAATATGAATAGATCTCCTTTCACAAATAAATGGAGTGAAGCCATTTCTTTTAAGAGATGCTACATGACTATTTCTCCCTTTTTAATTCCTCAATATTTTTTTCATACAAAGTTGTTCCATTGTTCACAAGCTCCAAAATGGAATCAACTATACCCATAGCAGGAGTCGCTTCTAATGCTCCATCGATTGTTGAAAATTTGACATGCTTTAGTTCCTTCTACTTCACAAATTTTGGACCTAGATAAGTAAATCATGTTGCAACTGATAGAGGCCTATTCTTAGTCCGTTGGAGCATTGATTCCATTGCATCCATAGATGAAAGGTTCTAAAAAGTTCCATACTTTGGAATTGCAATAGACAACTAACAATCCCCATATTCAATAGCATCATGAACAAAGATAAAGACCTCATCGTCCTATCCAAATTCATCAACAATATCAATACGAACAATATCAAAGTCTAAATCCCCATGAGAAACTTACGAACATCATATTTTGGTCATTGGAAACAAACTTCAAGTTTGGATAGTCCTGGTATATCTGCAACATACTACCACTTCCTCTGTTGAACTTCCTCATATGTTTGCAGTGACCATAAATTGACCAACTAATATTTTTTGGGCTTCCAACCTTTTGAGCATTGCATGTGTAGCTTCTAGAACATCCTTGTGTTGAAGTACTCTCTTATTTGCAACAAATGTAACAGACTCTCCAGAAAATTGGATCAAATTACCATGTTTCTACTTTAGTATGGCATCCCTTTAACAATAATTGGTTGCTCTTCCTACACATGACCACACTTGAAAATACGGAGTTCTATAAGCATACACATAGATCTCTTCATGAATTAAAATATGAATTTGATCTTCACCTTGTCCCTATGTATCCTCCTATCATTTATCATGCAAAACAAATACACATGCACAAAACATTTTTCTTTCACTTAATTGTCTCAAACCCTCTAGAATTGACCTTACTCATATGACATATTCATATTAATCTATCATTGATTCTAGATATGCACACAAACTGGAACTCATTAATAATCACACAAGGAAAATTTAGACATTGATAACATGAATAATATTGCATTCATACAATCCTATACATAGAATGCTACTCAAAAGCACCTTATGTTTTGATTTTCACTATCTTTCTTTGGCACGATTTCTCCTTCATTTGGCCATTAACATTTCCCTTAGGCTTCCAATGATTAAATACAACTTTTAGAAACAAAGTATATTTTTTTATATCCCTAAATCACTCCATGATTTATTCTCTAAACCTCTTATGTTTTTCAAGGTAGATTTGTTTTTTCCTTGTGGACAAAATATTACCTATCCATAGTTTTTCTAAAACTATGAACCATACTTTCAATAATAATAAAAGAAACTAGGAATATTTACAAATAATGAATTAGACTTCCTTTTCAATGTTGAAACCCCTTTGAATCTTTTCTTCATAAATCTTGTTGTCTTTGGGAAGCTTAATGCTCTTGCATCAATTGCACCCCGACCATGGATCAAATCCAATCTACACTCTATCACCATTACCAATTTTCCATCCCATCCCATTTCCTGTGAGTTCAAACATATTTAAGACTACCCTCCAGATTGTCTAAATATTATTACAATATTGTTATTAATTCTGTAATAATTTTAATAAAAAATTATATAAATCATAAAATTTATTAGTAATTTTAAAATTAATTAAAAAAATTATAATCATTTTTATAATTTTGTTTTTTTTTGTGAATTAAGATTTAATTACTTCAAAATTTTAGCATAATTCATATAAATATATCACTATTCATTCAAATCTTGATCTCAATCTACCACTAGGGAAACTAGATATGTCGATCATTAATTGAAGTTCAAGTAATGTGAAGTAAAAACATCCAATACTTAGAAACTACTAAAACTACCATATATTGGACTACAAAAAGAATAAAATAGTTACGAGAAGGAATAGCATGATATTAAGAGTCTAAAGAAGTAATTGTAGTTGGGTCCATACCACTGGTACCAAATGCAGTAGGAGGTTTTTTGTCACATTGGAGGTTGTTTTCAGGGTCAGTTAGCTAGGAATCCAAATTGTAATATCCCCTAGTTGATTTTCCATGTAAAAAATATAAGACCAAGGTCATGGGACACATATTCCAAGTTGAATGGTGGGCAGACATTATAGTGGGGATCACTTTCGATTTATTTATGGATAAGGAAATCAGTAAAGGCATTGGAAAAGACAAAAGAGACAATAATTGGCATTTAGTTATAGAAGTAAAGGAAAATAGGAGAAAAGGAAGGTGAAGAGACATAGATTTGCATGAAACGGAAATTCAAGGAAAAATGAAGGAAAGTGAATAAAATAGAGACATCAATGATAAAAAGGTGTTAAGGGATAAATTCCCCTAGGGTCTTGGGTTGATACCCTATCAGATCGGAGGTTATCTACAAAGAAAAACACACATTCCACACAACCATGATGCTAATATAAATAAACTATACAAAGAGAGGTGCACCTAGGGGTCCTTCGTTCGGGAAGATCCAGCCAGGGTCGAAACCTCTTGGAGTTCCTTTTAGTCCTTCAATCAAACAATCAATTCCAGAAAGTACAATAGTATAGTGACCAAACATCATAAAGAAATCATCTTCATAGCATATTGCAAGGTAGTTAGTTATATGATTAAGACAACCATTCATATGTGAATCATAACTTTGATATCATAAACATGAAGAAGATTTATATTAAGAACAAGGCAAGTGTTTCTTTTATTATAGATAACTAAAGTATAGAAAGGAATTATTTCACCCGAGTCTTCCTTTCACAGGCTCCAAGCGGAACCGTCCTCCGGATTCGTCCAGTCTCAAGCCTTCAACAAACTCCTTCCATGACTTACTCCAAGATATCTCAAGTAGTAGAAAGACATCATAACACAAGGAAACAAGGGTTTCCTGTAATGGGGAAGCACTGGAAGCACAAGGATCTTCAGACCTGGTCAGAGATAATCTTAGTAGAGTGATCTTTCTCTCTCTCTTCTCCTCCTTAGGCCTTCCCATTGAAGCCTTTTATACTTCTCCCAAAGTAGTTTTTTAGTTGAGAATTTGTTGGGAACAGTTGGGTCACGGGCACTAATAGGTAATCAACATGTAAAACCCATGATCTCCACCTGAAATTAAGTAGATTTAATTTTTTTAAGCGTTTTAAGACATACACGCGGGTTGGGTATACACAGACCCGCCTACACACGCATTTAGCTCAGGGCAATGTCGCGTATAGGGAGTAAAACACTGTTTTTTAAGTACTTGGACGAGGCCTAGAAGGAGGGGTTGCCCTAGGCCATGAGTGCAGCATCACAAACATCAAGAGTGAGATTTGGAGCTATAACAGATGCCCCCTAATATATGAGGTCAGAAGGGGTACATGATGGCCGAAATGTATTAAGCAAGTGCATGGAAAGGAAATCTGTTAAAAACTGAGAAGGACTTCATCAGAGTTCAGCCTGCCAAGCCACAAAAGGAGATCAGAAAGAAACACTGTCTAAGGCAGGCATACCCATGCTCAGATAAAGTAAAGCATGTCCGCATATCAAGTACAAGTGGATCCACTAAGTATACAAGTATAAATACTGGAAAATACATAATGGATCATCTGATTATGATCGAACAAGTACATTTCTGAATATCACATATAAGAATGTCAATGATGCTGCAGGATGAAGCGGACCACTGATATTAAAAACTGATCCCAAAAGTACCAAATGAACATGATGGAGTAAGATGGTACTACACTGCAAACTCAGGTGCCAGCATATAGAATGTCACCATGAATGACTGCAACATATAAGGTGGAGTGGTATCAACTAGCAGCAATAGGAGCAACTGTTAAGTGAACCAATGAATGCTGATGCAACCTGAGGTCTTCACCGACTGCCGTGGTACATTTCTACACCATGGGAATAAATGATCTGAAGTCGACCATGTGAGAAAGCGTTTGATTACTGGTCATTGATGCAAACAGTTAACAAACGTGAGACTACTCACCAATAATGATAATGAGCATCAAGGTACCCAGTACAATCTAACAAGTGTGAATAGATGAGCTGGAGTCAAACACCTGTAAGAATCTATCGATCAGGAGACAATGATGGTTTCCAACTGTTGATAGTGAAGGATCTGCCACTAATGACTGCAAACCCCAAGGTACTGCCAAATGGACTCTAGATCTTTTCCCCAAAGCAATGAGTCATAGTCGATAGGGAAAGATCTGCTAGAAGGAAGGCATTAAGGCATCCTTCATCAATCTAGCATGAGTGTAACCTGTATGCCAATAATGTGGAGGGAATCAGATGAAAAAAGATGTAGTAACATGACTGAAGCACGTTTCTGGTGTACCCAAGATGTGGCTAGCACATGAAAAAAACTCTCTGAACCAACCAATAATGAAAGCTGACACAGAGGTGAGGTATCCACCAATAGGGTCAAATGGAAACCAAGGTACTGCACGAATCCCAATGTGTGATAGTGTAGGCTAATGTCAAACACAAGGGAAACCACTCAGTCAAAGACCATGATATTGATCGATGTTGAGCACAAGGTGGCCTATCAATAATGAAAATAGGGCTAGGGTGCAGCTCTAGGCTTGTCCTCAGAGCAATATGTCGTCGTCGATAAGGACAAGACCCGCCAGCAAGAAATCAGTGGAGACCTTCTCAAACTGGCATGAGTAAAGGACCAATATAGCTGATCTGATGATAGACAAGACACTGACAACCAGCGACGACCGACTGTAAAATGAGTCAAGAGACACCGCAGAGAGGCCGACTCGGGCTAACTTCCCTTGAACAAAAGCGCAATTCAATGTGACTATGTGGGAGCATATGATGACTCTGTATAAGTTCTTCGTGCAAGAGGCGTGAACGAACCCTCCATATGATTGGAAGAGATAACTAATCAGGGGAGAACTAACTCAATAACAAGGTTAAGGCGTACCTAACTCAAACTAAATCTCGCCCAAATGGAGGAGACTTTGTTTTGAGTGCTTTGTTCAAGGGCGACACGACTGACTCTAGCTGCCAATAATAAATGGAAATATTGTCTTGTTCCCGCTCTTTTTTTGGAATATTTAATTTTTTGCCTTTTTCTTTAAGCTGGCAAAAGAATAAAAGAATGCTATAGTACAGTGGAAAGAATGAGTGTCGGTGAAACAAATGATCTAGTTCCTGGGATTGGAACAATCCTATGCTCAATGCAGGGAGGTGAAAACTGGTCAAAGACACTCAAAGGTGTGTTCCTTCCATGGATCAAGGTGTGTCAAGTTGCAGAAGTCAAAGGCATGCAAGTTTGATTTTGTAGTCGTCATGGTCAAAAGTTGGCTTAGACACAAGTCCAAGTGAAGCCAACTCAAGGCCAAAAGGTGCAAATGGTCAAAATGTAATGCAGTAGTACAACTCAACACAAAGGAGTCTCTAGGGTATAAGGCCAGAACGAAGCAAATAAGCACAGAGGAATGAGTCTTCACCACATAACTCATGGCGGGATGACAGAGGAATCCCTAGCCTAGGGACAAAAAAATCGGCAT
Source organism: Pinus taeda (assembly GCA_000404065.3). Classification (NCBI taxonomy): domain Eukaryota; kingdom Viridiplantae; phylum Streptophyta; class Pinopsida; order Pinales; family Pinaceae; genus Pinus; species Pinus taeda. Next base: position 53,885 of record APFE030653148.1, read on the forward strand.
GAGTGCCAAATGACAACAAGGTACTAACTAGGGCACCCATGATAAGATAGGCACTACCACACAAGTCATGATACTTCTAAGCAATCAGAAGGTTCCGCACCATAACTTGGTGGGATCGATCCTAAGGCAAAAATGGGAAAGGAAACTAATAAGTGCACAATGCAGGCAGAAAAGCCTAATCTATATGCCAGTTTCAAGAACCAATAACTGTTAGAATGGATCAACCATAAAAATTTCCAAAGGAGAAATCTTCCAAGTTCTGTATACATAAAGAGGAACACTAGACAAGAAGTTAATACATCCCACATATAAACTTCATATAAAATCTTGTGTTTATAGAATACAAAACTTGAAAATGCGTACCTTACATATACAATATGGTACAGGGAACCACGCAACCTTGCGGCTTATGCACAATGGTTCTTTTGAACAAACCCCTTGTAGGGCTCAGGCCAAGGATTCATTTGGTAGTCAAAACTCATGGCTTCAAAGAGTTCGTCCTGTGAAGGCAAAACAAGTTCTGAGAAATCATGAGAACTACAAGGATCAAAAGAGGGAATTAAAGGGTCCCATGTCCCTATAGGAAGAATCTCTTGGTCAGCTGTCGAGACCAAGGCCCGAGAAGGAGAATAATAGGTCAAAGGATCCTTCTCAGAAGTGATTGAACATTGAGGATTCACTGCCACATAATTGACCTGTGGTGGGGTAGAGTCTACTTGAACACTCGGAACAAACCAAGGGGTATTCTGTAGTAACGTCGAATTAGGGTGGTAATTATCAAATGCAAGCTGATCAATAGTGACAATATTCCCATCATGAGGAAATCACATCACTCGAAAGATTGAAGACACCACAACATTCATGGCATAGACATAATCACGTTGAAGTAGCATATTAAAGTCTAAAGGGCTATCAACCACCATCATATCGATTAAGACAGTCTTCCGACCTAAAGTGATAGGCAATTGAGGAAGAACACCCATAGATTCACCAGGTCTTCTATCATAGGCTAACAACTGACTTTGAGTTGTCAACAACTTTGGGGAACCCAAAGATTTCCAAGTCAAAAAGGATATAATACTTGTAAAGGATCCTTCATCCACCATACATCGATAGACATTTGTGGAATTAACTCTGACCTTTATTTGGAAAGGTGCAGTGGAAGGAAGATGAGGTTTGACAAAATTATCCCAATCAAAGCAAACACTCCCAGAACTTGGAGGGGGAACATTCAAAGAAACCGGAATGACCCCTATACTAGAAGACTCTATACTAGAAATCAAGAAAACTCTTTTGTTAGGCACTTCACCCCCCAAAATAGGAGTGTAATCGGCCAGAGATTGCACTGGCTCTACCACATTATCAACCAATGGTTGATGGGATTGACAAGAAACCATATCAGATCTAGGAGTAGAAGTACTTTCAGACTCGGACCATATTGTTTGTACCTCTGGAATACCAGGGCATAAATGAGTAAGATGGTCTCCCTTGCATATCTTACAAGGGAACTTAGGTTTAAAACTTCTACGTCTAGGTTTCTTATCAACCTCCAATCCTCTAACATGACTAGCAGTGGTTTGTAGAGAGTCCTGAACATGACTGCAGAGGTCGGCGACTCTTTGCTAGTATGATCTGCAGTGACTAGATTTATGCCCCTAGCATGACTTGCAATGCCTGAAGACTCATTTTCAACATGACTCATAGAGGTTGATGATGATGTGCTAGTATGACTTGCAGTGACTAGACTTATGCCCCCAGCATGACTTGCAGCGGTTGAAGGCCCATCTTCAATATGACTAGCAGAGGTTGATGATGAAGGGATAGAATTATTCTTCTTCTTTGACTTCCTCTTTCTCCTCTTTTTAGATTTCTTGTTACAAGAAGGAGGAGAAAAAGGAATCCCATATTTCTCTTTGCAAGAAGACGAACAATTAGCACCCATGTGATGCCCTTGAAATAAAGCATTCATCTGATAAGCTTCAAGAACATTAGGAATATTCCGATTGGACCACAGCCAAATAGGTAGTCCAACATTCAATCCAGGAATATTCAAAGTGGCCATCAAGGGAGTACCAATGTTTCCAACGAAAGGAAAAGCACAAGGATCTCCTTTCAGAAGGGTACCTTGGTTGGCTTCCACAGGAATATTGGCCATATCTAACTGATTTGCAGACCCTTCCCTTACGGGAATGTAGAAATGACTTTTCAAGGAAGATAAACACACAATCAAGACCTGTGCCCTTGAGGAGGCAACTCCAAAACTTCCGAAAGAACGACCAAAAGCCTTTCAAGATCGGTGGAGTGGTAAGCCAGTCACTCAGAGCATAGAGTCCAAACGTGACTAGACAAAAATACCTAAAGCTAACTATATACAAAGAGCAAAGAGCACTCACTAAATAGTCCCTAAAAGATGTCAGCTAGTCAAACAAATTTCAAGTATTTCCACTTCAGGTGATGAGGACCAGACACCAAAATATAAGAAAGTGAAGTAAGGGGCCTTTTGAAGATATTCTGGGATAATGACAGCCCAGCCCTACCAACGAAGGTAACCGAGGAAGTTACGCTGACCTCCTAAAAACAACCTATGGCGGTGCAAACCCCCAAGCTTCGCAAGGGTGCCCTCCAATAGTACCGTTGAGAGTGATACAACGTTGACCTCAGGTGCCACGAGATTTCCCTCTGCACCCATCTATGTAGATCCCTAGGAGAAGCAACTAAGGTTACCAACTCATGTCAGAAGCCAGGCGGAACAATCTTGAGGTAAGATCGGACAAGTAGGAGAGGGGGTATCTCTCTTCCTTATCTTCAAAAACCCTCGTGCTTAACTCCCAGATTTGGAGCTTTTCTGGTCTCCCTAACTCTATTGGATTTGTACTCACTATTCGGACTCCTATGTTTGATAGTTTAAATGGCCTTGGAGAGTTTTCTCTCCACTCACCTAATCCAAGGCCCTAAAATATTCTAAAACTTGTTGGTGTGTCTAATTTGACAATTATAAAAACGTTTTAGTGTATTTTAGTTAGCGTTTGTTTTTAAATGGGCTATTCTTAAGTCAAGGGATAAGTGGAAATGAAACTTGTGGTGTTTTGATGCAAAAGAAATTAATAAAAACCAAACTATATGCAAATGCACTTGTTTTGTTCTTCGATGAAAGAAATTTCTACTAGATTCAGAGGAACTTCAAAGAAAGCAACAAATTTTTCTTTTCTTTTCTTTTACTCAAGCTTCACACTCACAAAAATTAACAAAACTATGGATGTCCTAAAAAGATGCACAAATTTATCCTAATGCAATGAGTACAAGGCTGATGCAAAACTTAAGACTACTCTAAATCAAGAAATAAAAGTAACTTGTTTATCAATTTTAATTTTCCACTTAAGATGTTTAGATAGAATATAAGTTGCTAACGCTCATTTTTGTCCAAACACTAAAAGCAAGTTTCAAGACAAACAAAAATGCACTTTCACTCGGAAAAAGAAACTAAATCGAAACAAAGTTCAAGAAAGCAAAACCAAGTTTTCTTCAAAAGCAAAAACAAAAATGACTTTTCAAAAGTGCTCTAAACAAGACTGAAACTTTATGATCGAAGAATAGGCAACAAAACACTTTTCAAGTTGACAACACAAAACGGGTGAAACCTCATCAAAAAAATGTGTTTCAAGATGCTCTTAACAATAAAAAAGTAGCAACAAGAGCTTTGCAATAAAGACCAAAATATTGAAAAGACAACTTTCAAGAAAGTGTGAATCAAAAACTTTTGTAACGTAAGAAAAATTGATGGTCATAAAGACGTAGTTTTGACATGCAAACAAAAGGTCACCAAAACAAGATTTGAAACAAAGATTGAGATCAATCTTTTTGCCCTGGAAGACCAGAGCAACCAATATTCCTAGGAAGAAATCTTGTGTGCTTAAACAAAAAAGATGATGCTTGCAACAAAACAAAACAAGACCAACGTTTTCCACAACCGGAGAGAGTTTGAAATCATCTACTTGCTATAAAAATAAATATTAACACAGAAAAGTAACTATTCAGGATTGATTTAGACTAGCAGACAGATCTTTAGAAACAAAAATATTTGAAAAATCTTGAAAATTTTAGGGTATATGCGACTGTGTTAGTGCACAATTGCTTCTATACACTATTCAGCCTAAGGAAACCTACATATATGTGGGTTCACTTAAGGAAACATACGTATATACGCTTTTGTAAACTGGAAAAACAACGTACAATAGAGTCAGGGAGACCAGGAAAGCTCTTTGCTATTGGATTTGCACTCATTATTCAACTGATCAAACTTACAATTCAAGTTCCTACAGGAACAGACTACACAGTAACAGCAAGCAAATAGACAGTTGAGCTTTGATTGGCTTGAACAAACCCAAACTACGAACAACAATATTGTTTTCCCTAGTGAAGTCGCCAATTCTGTTAAGGGATAAATTCCCCTAGGGTCTTGGGTTGATACCCTAGCAGATCAGAGGTTATCTACAAAGAAAAACACACATTCCACACAGCCATGCTGCTAATATAAACAAACTATACGAAGAGAGGTGCACCTGGGGGTCCTTCGTTTGGGAAGATCCAGCCAGGGTCCAAACCCTCTTGGAGTTCCTTTTAGTCTTTCAATCTGCAAAACAATCAATTCCAGAAAGTACAGCAGTATATTGACCAAGCATCATAAAGAAATCATCTTCATAGCATATTGAAAGGTAGTTAGTTATATGATTAAAACAACCATTCATATGTGAATCATAACGTTGATATCATAAACATGAAGAAGATTTATATCAGGAAGAAGACAAGTGTTTCTTTTATTATAGATAACTAAAATACAGAAAGGAATGATTTCACTTGAGTCTTCCTTTCACAGGCTCCAAGTGGAACCATCCTCCGGATTCATCCAGTCTCAAGCCTTCAACAAACTCCTTCCATGACTTACTCCAAGATATCTCAAGTAGTAGAAAGACATCATAACACAAGGAAACAAGGGTTTCCTGTAATGGGGGAAGTGTTGGAAGCACAGGGATCTTTAAACCTAGTCTGGGATAATCTTAGCAGAGTGATCTTTCTCTCTCTCTTCTCCTCCTTAGGCCTTCCCATTGAAGCCTTTAATACTTCTCCCAAAGTATTTTTGTAGTTGAGAATTCGTTGGGAATAGTTGGGCCACGAGCACTAATAGGTAATCAATAAGTAAAACCCATGATCTCTGCCCGAAATTAAGGAGATTTAATTTTTTTAAGTGTTTTAAGACATATACGTGGGTTGGGTATACACAGACCCGCGTACACACGCGTTTAGCTCAGGGCAATGTCGCGTATAGGGAGTAAAACATTGTTTTTTAAGTATTTGGACTAGGTCTGGAAGGAGGGGTTGCCCTAGGCCATGAGTGCAGCATCACGAACAACAAGAGTGAGATTTGGAGCTATAACAAAAGGCACTTGAGAATCAGTTCATAGGTTTTGCTCATTCTTTGATAAGGTTTAGTAAAGGAAATAGAACAAGCACTTGGACAAGAAAGCAAAGGCAAACAAAGGGAGGAAAATGAAAGCAGATAAAAGCAAGGAAAGCAAGGAGAATTTTGGGTCAGCAACTTTAGCAAAAATATTATGTAGGTAATAGGTTGCATGTGTGATTTCCTATTTGAGTCGTGAATGCATGACACATGCATTTTTTTAATTGGTTCCTTTTTTGTCATTGGCATGGGTTTTTCCTGGAGTGATATTGGTTTCAAACTTGCCTTGCCATTTCTGGGATAGCCATGGTCTGATGGGATTCATTCTCGGTTGAGCTTTAGATTGCCATAATGTTTTTGAACCAGGTGAGGTGGTATCAGGAAAATTCCGAAGGGTTGGGGTGGATATGGTTTTCACCAGGAAGCCCTCAACAGGTAGGTGGAGACAAGCAAATTCCTGAAGGTATGGTGAAGAAATTATGAGTCATCCAAGCTTGTTTTGGTTTTGTGATCTCTTAACTAGTTTTGGCGAGGTTGCAGTAGTTTGAGGGTGAAGGTGGTTTAACCTTTGGATTCCATTGGTTGTTTACATCTTGGTTTGTCCCGTGAGATCCTACATTCATGTCTGGAATGTTGGATGAGGGTGATTGGCTGAAATAAATATTTGGTTAAGAACCATCTATGGTTGGGTGGTCTATGGAAGTCCTTGACTTGGTTGGATTTTGCATATGTTAATAAGAGTTATTTTCTTATTGTGGTTTGTGAGCATTTATACTTGTTATTATGATGATTTGATGGTTTTGTCATGGTTATATGTTGGTTATAAACATGGTTTATGATTTGCTTCAGTTATTGCTCTTGTTATGCTTCAATAAGTTAATTAATGGTTGATGAATGAATGGGCTAACAAGTTTTGTTGCAACTACTTGAGAATGAATTAAACCTTCTCAATAATTTCCAGATGAAGTTCAAAGAATTAAGATCAGATATGCATTCATGACCTGTAGCTTCTATGTTTGTGATATGTTTGACAGAATGCATGTCATGGCTAAGCATGTTTAGGTGAATTTCTTGCTTAATTTATGAATGATTAGCATTTTTAGCATCTTATTTATGCTTATTGAGAGTTACAGGAAGTCATGGGAAGTGGTCTGGAGACTACCTTAAAAAGTGGCTAAGATCTCAGAACCACAGGCACAAAACTAGAGTTGTTGGGCCATAAATACATGGAGCTAAGCCCGTGAGTGAAATTATAGCCTCATAACCACATGGAAGTAGTGTCAAGAGTGTGGTTGTGTGTCCAGGGTAGAAAAAAAGACTTCCATAACAGGTTTTGGTCATTTGGGGTGGTTATTTAACCTTTGAGGGACTTGTAGACCCTATAGGATGCTATAATGTGGTCAGTTTGTAGGCCCCACTTCCTTAACTAGAACTAGGAGGTCAGGTCATGTCATAGTGGCACTCCACTTCACAATCACCCAGAGGGCTTGTACAATTGGGTAAATGTGCAGAGGGCATGTTATAGATTAGTATTAGAGCTTCCAGGTTCAAACACTTAGACTGGATGGGCTAAATGTATATGGTTATGCATGCATATAAGGTCAAGCATGCAACATGTTAGTCATTATGCATTTTGTGTCATCACAATGTTGTTGGTATGTTATGATGTTGATATGTTTGCTGATATGGAGCAGGAGATGCAAATTATCAAAGCGAGGTTACAACACTGGATCTCAGGGTCAGAGCATATCGCCATATAGGTTTGTATGTTGGGAATGTAGGTATGATAGTTAATTGTTGTTGTATGCATTATTGTTACATACATGTCAGTCATTCTATTACTGTTATGGTTACATGCATGATAGATGCTATTTCATAAGTGCAGTCATATCCACATGCACTAGATATTCATGCATGGTAGTAACTTATTGTTATATGCATTGCGGTCATACACATGATGATTATGGTCATTGTAGCTAAGATATTGATATTATATGTATCGTACTAATCTATATTGGCATGTGCAGATGGTTATGGTTATGATATTCAGGTATGAGTCGATATACTTGTGATATTGTGCCATACTAATATGGACTAACTTGTGCATATGCGATAGCCTCCCCTAAGATACATTGAGGCATGAGTTTGATTATGTCATCTATTTGGTTTATCTAACATGGTATGTTTACAAGTTGTTTGAATGTTTGATTAATTGCATGATATGAGTACGTGTCTATAAGATAGCATGAAGAATGATCTTGTCTTAAGATGATCTGAATAACATAATATGTGTTGAGACAATTGATATGCACTTGAGTACAAGTGGGAGCTAGGTGTATTATTACAACTAATGGCTGTGAGTTGATTATGACATGGTTGTTAGTCTTGGTAAAGTATGATTTCAAATTAATATATATGATATCTTGATATTTGGAACATGTGACTGACATGAGTGAATAGTTGCAGGGAAACATGCTTGGTATTAGAATGGCAAGCTAATAATTGATTTGTTTATATAACTAGTAGTTGGGTGATGTGGAAACACATAATAAGACTTAATCGCAGCAAGGTAAATGGTAAATGAAAGGAATTGGGTGAGAATTCCTTTGGCTATGTTTGGAAAAAACAATTCCAAACGAATGAGTGCTTTGCATGAATACATGAAGGTTTCTTAACCTTGATTCCCTCTGACATTATGTGGACATGTGTTATATTCATGAACATATATTTTACAAGTATGACAATTGGTTTCCAGTTATGGTTGAATTTGTCAAGGAATTGAGACTTCCATGAAATATTGAAGAAGGTTTGGATCGAGCTTTCCCTTGGGAGGATTGGAAACCCATGAGGATTGAGTCGTGGTGTATGTTGCTAGTTTTGTGCTTGCGATGGTTTCTGATTTGTTTGCATTTGATTTGTAGTTTTGATTGTGTCTAGTGCATGGCCATGCCACTTTGCTTATGGTGATGTATTGTTATTGGTTTTCATGGTTTTCTTTTGTTTTCTTCTTGTTCTTGGCTTTTAAGTTTTGATGGTCTTATAAGTTGGTTGGTAAAGAAGAATGTTAGTGGACAAAACCCAACATGTAATGTAAGACCCAGATTAAGCCCAGTGCATATATAAGGGCAATTGGCAAGAATATGACAACCAGTTGGATTGGTGGGGTCCATTAGGGTAAATGGATGATGACAAGATAGTAATGAGAAAGGTAATAGGAAAGGTAAACTGAATGGATTTGAGGCATCAAATATCATGGCTATGTTGGGAACTATTATTCTCAAGATTGTGCATGTTGTGCATGGATAAAGGGAGTTCTCTTAACCTTGACCTTATGATAACTAGTAATTGTGTTGCAATCATGATTTTGATGATGTCTGCATATATGTATGTATGTCATTGTCTAATAGGGTTTTTAGGGATCGTTCTTGTGGAGGAATGATTGCTTATGCAGGTGAATGTTATGAAGAGGTTCCTAATATAATGGCAAATCAAGCGGACAGAGTAGCCCTTACAGATCTATGAGATTAGTATCATGTGGATATGGTTTGATATTATATGATTATAACTATGTCTATGTTTATGTTATGGTAGGAAACACTAAAGGATACATCAACAGAATGAAAGTAGTGTGATCTGCAACATGTTGGGACAAGCATGGATAATGTAAAGACACTAGAAGGAAGGTTGCTTGGTAGAGACAGTGTGGTCTTTGAATGTGTAGTTATGCCTCCATGTACATGTGGAGATGTGTACATGTTGTATATATGGTGCCATGTACATGTGGTGCTGTGTATATGTTGTACATGTGGTGTTGTGTACATATTGTACATATGGTGCCATGTATATGTGGTGTTCTGTACATGCGGTGTTGTGTACATATTGTACATATGGTGCCATGTACATGTGGTGTTATGTTAATTTTGTACATGTGGTGTTGTGTACATGTTGTACCTGTGGTATTTTGTACATGATGTAGATGTTGTATTGATGTTGGGTGTGGAGCCTAATTATATTCCTGATTATTCAGAGGTTTTTGTTTCAACAACATTGGATCCCTATTCTTAACAGGGCAAAAACGTCACTCGTATGATCATTGTCAAGGGGGTCCAAGGGGGGCGATGACGATTTTATGAGGGCCCCCCCCCCCCCCCCCCCAAATATTGGTTCAGGGAAAGTGCTCTTGAAGGTAAAAATAGATGAAAAATTGTAGATTCAACTGGCTGAGAAGAATTCACATATTGAGGAGGAATCGACAAGGATTGATCTCAACAAGTCGGTTGATTCAAATGACTAGTCTTATCTAGTGTTTTATGCTAAACTATAAATGTATTTTGCTACTTGGCCATTTTTGTAAGGCATATCTGAATTATTTTGTAATAGCTTGGTCGAACATTAAATTTTTTCATAGTATTTGGGCTCAACTTAACAATCTAAAAACAATGTTACCCACGGATGGCATTGATTTCAAAGTGTAATCTCTCATTTTTTCCGTGACTAGGAGTGGATTAATATACTACTAATACTCTTTTCTGCCAAAAAAACTTGTTATGATGTGATTCATTTTATTAACATTGTAATTAAAACTATTCTTATTATTAGTCCACGCTAAGGCAGGACTATAGTAATCGATTTTCATGTTGTTCACTAATAGTCTAATGTTGGCCATGTCAACTTCTAATGTTTAATTTTAGAAATTCTTAAAGTAATTTATTTTACTTAAAAATAATAATTTGTTACCATGTGATTGGCTTAAAAGTTTGAGTGTCTTATTTAAGCTATTTTGACAATGTCCCATGTCATTCATGAAATTTGGTCACCCTAACAATTCGCCAATTTTCATGGGATCATGGTTGACATCTTGTAATCAAAATAAAACAAATCAATAATTCAAACCTATTTTTATTAATTAACTCTTTATAATAACTAATTGTGAATACTAACATAACACGATGTTGATATGGTTGTGTTGAATTAACATACTTTTATTATTTAGAAATCTAAATGCTAAGAATCAAATAAAGAAATTATGCTAATTAAAAAATATATGTTATTTATTTAAATCAAATTAGTAGATATTATGTTTGATTAAATTTAAATTAGAGAAAGATATACTCAGAAAAATTGTAATTATAAAAAATAACATAATTTTCTCAAATAATGTTACATTTTAAAAGTAAATAAATACATGAAGTTACATATGATTATATGAAATTGTACAGTGATAGATTGTAAGAATCATGAAAAAATATATTTAATGTAAATACCTAAATGTAACTACCAACATAACATAACATTAATAAAGTAAAACACCATGACAATTCGCTAATTTTCATGGGGATCATGGTTGACATCTTGTAATGAACATAAAACAAATCAATAATTCAAACTAATTTTTATTAATTAACTCTTTGTATTGACTATTTGTAAATATGAACATAACATAATGTTAATATAGCTCTCTAGATTTAACATATCTTTATTATGTACAGATCTACATGTTAAAGAATCAAATAAAGAAAATATTGCAATTAGAATATCTAT